>BGNK01003710.1:49495-68034 GCA_003297005.1 Symbiodinium sp. clade A Y106 | reverse complement strand
ACCCACACCCGGCTTGCATTTCCTAGGTGTTTTGAGAGTATTTAAAGGCTGCCAATGCGTGCCCACACCCCCCCGCGCCCTCACCGCCCACACCCCACCCCACCCCTACCTGGCCACTACCCACACGTTCCGGCAGGTTCACGATGAATAGTGAGCCGTTCCAGTTCAGCAGCTGCCTCGTGAGACATAAGGCAAGACTCCTGGTCGGAGACCAACTTCTTCATAGGACCAAAGTACCAAAACCAACCATGTAGTAGAGCATGAAGCGCGGATTGAAGGTCCCGTCCTGGTACTTGTATGATCGTCTTGTACTTCGTGGCAACGTCGACGACGATCATGAACCAGTTGTCCCCTAGTCGGAACCAATCAACTTGGACCTCTTCATTGAAGGAAGACGGGTGGTTGGCCCTGACTTTGGGTCGGCTCTTGAGCTTCGAGAACCGACGGCACACCGCACAGGCGGCGATAGTTTCAGGAACAAGTTTGAGAACTTCGGCCGGCATACCGGCCCGTGTGAGCATGGACTGTAAGTCCCCAGCTCCTGAGTGCCAAAAACGTTCATGAAGTCCGAGTAGCAGACGCTTGGCCTGCTGAGGATCTTCGCGACTTAGACGAGGGAGCCTGACCAGCACACGACGAAAGTCGAAATTCGATCGCCGTGGCGGGTCGATCACCTGGCCATCTTCAGGCTCCTCTTCACGCGCTTCATCAACCTGTTCGGCTCTGTCCATCTCATCCTCGCGTGCGTCTGCTTCTCGAACAGCTGGGTCTTGCTCTGGAGGCTCATCATCTCCAGGAGCATAAATTTCGAACTCGGTGGTTCCAGTCCATATTCCGTCCTCGATAGCTGATCTCGAGCTATCTCGGCCTGTCCACTCGTCACGGATCACGAGCTTAGGGCCAGGATGGTCGTAAGGCGTGGCAGTGGTCAGCCTTGATGCCGTCAACTCCTCAATGGAGACAGGGCCCTCATCTTCTCTGGGAGTGAACAGAGCTTGCCGGGGACGAATGTGGTGTCGAGTGGCTTTGCCCCGCATACGATCAATCTTCCCAGTAGTCCTTGTCCTTGGCCGTGGACCCAAAGACGGCGATGACCCAGTCCTCGCAGAACACTTTCTCCTTAAGCTGTGCCTGAGTAAACGTGCGGAGGTCTTCGGCCTTCTTCACTGTCCATCTCTTGACCTCTCCACGTATGATCACTCGGAAGGGTGCTGACTCGGTGCGCAAGAAGGGCATCGGAAGGGCATCGGAAGAGGGAAGTGTTCGGCATGCAGCGAGGTACACACGCCTTTGACGTCTAGGACACGCCCAAAAACCTTCCTCAGTACACCCAAATGCACCGGGTCCTGGCTCCAGTGATTGTGCTTGCCCTTCGCCTCGGAGATCACATTCACGCTGTCCTCGACAAGACAAAGTAGTAGGTGCTTAAACATGAGGGAGTCGACAGCGGTGATGATGACTCCTTCTGGCCATTGAACTTGTACTTCGTCAAGGTTTCGTCGCTTCAACGCGGCCTCTTTGAACTCCTCCAGGAGCTTGGGAAGAGGAGTAACCACGGCAGTTCGCACTGCAGGGTCCGTCGAAGAGCTTGCCGTGCTTCCGCGGCCGGTTACAAAGATGCCCGGCCGTTGGCCTTGAGGTACTTCTGGACGTCCTTGACGATGGCCTTGCACAGCGGGTAGGTGTACACTCCAGCGGTGGACTGAGACATCGAACGAGGATCACCTGCGCGAGCTTGGCCGTGACCTAGTCGGTGTCCTTGGCAGCGTCGTGTCGCATTCCGTAGAGAGAGGTTGCTTTGGAAGCCCGTAGCCTTGAGGAGAGGCGAATTGCCCCCGTCCACTGCTCCAAAGCAACACTGGTCGGTGCGCTGCCTTGGCTTGCACCCTGGGATGTCACTGGCCAAGGTGGCAAAACAGGTGTGCTTCCACGATGGGCTCGACCACGGTTGTTCGACCACAAAGGCTCGGCCACGTTGAGCTTGTCGCTCGGCCAGCAGCTTCACGAACTGCGAGGCGGAAACCTCCTCAGCTGCATGGCGTTCCTTGTCCTCACTCGAGAGGTTTGTGGCCTGTGATGTCCATGTGCCGAAGGAAGGCGACATCACAATGACCTTTGGATCAATCTCTTGGTGAGAGGTAGTTCCGAGGTTCCATCCATATCTCAAGTCCACAGGGAATGCTACCGAAAGGCCCGCCAGGAGTGCAACGTAGGAAAGCCGTGCCGATCCAGAGAACAACTCCCACAAGTGAACAGGACCCTTGGCTCCTCTGGTCGTTTTCCAGCGGTGGAAGTTTTCCGGAGTGACAGGCTTCTTGCCGGACTTGCTGTAGTACTCTTCCTTGGCGACCTTGTAGTACTTGTCGAGTCGTTCCTTTTGGCCACATGTGACTTCGCTGGGATAGCTGTCGCCATGGTATATAGTGGGCATCTGAAAGGCCGATTCCTCCAACGCTTGAGGTAGTTGAGAGCTGACTGTGTCAAAAAACGATGACCCAGACGGTGACATGTCAAACTTCACTGATCTCTGTGACTTGCTCGACTTGGTGCCTGGTGAGCTAGACGCTATTGCTGAACCACCAGGTGACTGCTGCGGTTTCGGATCTGATTCCTGACTGGGATCCGACGGTGACTGCTGCGGTTTCGGATCTGATTCCTGATTGGGATCCGATGGTGACTGCTGTGGTTTCGGATGTGATTCCTGACTGGGATCCGAGGGCAACTGCTGTGGTTGTCGGCTTTGGTCTTTCTGGTAGTGCATCACGTCCTGCTGCTGTACTCTCACAAGCTGACTCCGCTTTGGCTCTGGCTTGTTGTCCGACCCACTGAAGAACCAAGTCCTCCGAACATCCGACCACAATGCCTTGGAGCGCGTGGCAACTTGCGAAAGAAAAGTGTGTGTGTGTGTGTGTGTGCTCTGGCTTGCTCCTCTTTGGCTGCGGTCGCGCCATCCAGCGGCAGCATGTAGTGTCTGCTGTCAGTGTACAGCAACCTCATCAAGTGAAAACGGTCCGCCTCATCAGTGCTGTCATGGTTCGGCACGATGAGGAGGCCGTCCTTGTTCTCGAACCAGTGCGAAGCGATCACTGCGTTCATTCGCACCAAGGCTGGGTTGCCAACCAAAGCCGGGCAGCAGCTTGCCTCACCTCCAACAACACCCGCGACGTAGGAGGCAGACTCCAACCCGGGCAACATAGGGAGTCCAATGCGGACTTCGCCCAAGGTGGTGTCTGCTGCACCACTGATTCCGGTGAGTTCCGACTTCTTCTCGCTCCAAGTCACTGAGCTCTTGACCTCCTCGGACCTGTCGACGTTGTCAATCAGGTCCCTGAGCGTCTCGCTGCCAACCAATCCATTGGCCGCCCCGGGGTCTATGATAAGTCCCCGACGACGACGCCCTTGCACCGTGTGATAGATGTCAACGTTCTCGGTGTCGCCGTGGCCATAGTGCATGCGGTGCCTCGGCGTGCGAATCTCCTTGCCGTTGACACTCTTCCTGAAGAAAAACTCCAGGTTCTTTGCAACTCTCTCATTCGCAAACTCGGTCGCCTCGCCAGCATCTGTGTTCACGGTGGGCTCGTCGCGGTAGATCTTGGTGGCCTGAAGTACTGCGTGTTCCCGACCTTGTTCGCGACAACTTTCTCTGGTGAGTCGCCGAGGTGGAGACCCTCACGGGCATGCCGCATCTGGTCGATGTACTTGGTGTCGGCATAGAACCTCTGCTGCATCCAAGAGCGGGGACCATCCGGGGAGGACCAGGAGCCTTTGCGTCCGTATCCTCCGCCGCTGCCGTATCCCTTGCCCTTGCCTTTTCCTCCACTAGCACCTTTGCCGCTCTTTCCACGCACTGGGCAATCCGCGGCGAGGTGCCAGCGGGACCCACATATGTAGCAACCGCTACCGAAGGGTCCTTTGCTTTTGCCTTTGCTCTTGCCCTTGACGGAACGGCCGCCACCGGCACTGAACACACCATCTTTGTGCTCGTCGGCGTAAACTTCATCACTTCCTTGGTGGCCTGGTTCTCCGTCGTAGTCATGCTGCCACATGGTATGATCGTCTTCATACCAGCTTTCTCCGTGCTCGAAGGGAGAGTAGTCCTCGTAGCCGTCCTCCTCGTACCAGTCCTCGGTCGCGTAGGCCTCGTAGTCGTCGCCGACGTAGAGCCAAGAGGTGTCGTCACTCCAGAAGGTCTCATTCCACTCGGAGTCGGCGTCCCAGTGGAAGTCGGTGTGCCGGACCTCGTCGTAGAAGGCGTCGCTGTTCTTTTCGCTCCGGTGAGCCAGCCGAAGCGCTAGCGTCCTCAGATCATTGAACCTGCTGAGGTCCCCGTGGATCTGAAGCCGAAGGTCATCTTGAAGACGTTGTGGTATGTTGGCCTGCTTCAGCCACATGTAGGACTTAGCGACGTCGTTCATGTCTAGGCCGGCTTTCATCTTCGCATCCTCGAACCTTAGCTCCCATTCGGACGAAAACTCTTGCAAGTCCTGCGAGGCTGGGCGACGAAACTCGAAGAACAGCTCGAGGGACTTCGTGGTGGCCGTCTCCTCCGTCTCGCCGAAAGCCTACTTGAGGGCGTTGCAAAGCGCCTGCACACCCGACGGGATGTGGTGCTGTAGCACCGTGACCCCGTCTGCCGGGTCCAACACCTGGTCCACCGACAGCCTGACCAGGGCTGCATCGCCCGTGTCGTAGGTGCCGTCCGGTCGGATTAGACGGAGTTCCAAGGCGACCAATCTGCCGGCAATGAGGGGTCCTACCACTTCGTCGGGAACTTCGGTGCAGCGATACCAGAGTTTCAGCTTGCTGAAGTAGCTCTCCAGTCCTGGCTGCCATCCGGGAGGTACGTCTTTTCTCCATTCCTCCAGGGGAATGCCGCCCGTCTGGTTTGTAGGCCTTCAGGTAGACGATGTTGCCTCGAACTTCGGGAGGATCAAGTAATCGGGCAGGTCCTGGATCGCAATCGCGTCCTTCCGGCGAATCGGGTAGTAGAGCTCGGAAGGGCCGCGCCGCCGATGCAGCGCCGAAGCTGCAGGAACTTTCCCACTGCACAGGTGGGCTCTTAGACGGTGACAACAGGCCAGCAGCGTCCAAAGGGCTGCCAGCGAAAAAGTAAGACGGAAGATCGTCTCGTTCGTGTTCGTGGTGCACGTGGCCCCCAAGGGCGTCACAGGCCTTGCCTGGACCTCCAGCCTCCAGCCGGAGTGCAGCACAGCGCCGCTCGTAGCTATGGCGGGAGAACTAGCGCTCCGCTACCAGAATCAAAAGATCCTGGTCAACTGTTTCTGCTCAAGCCGGCTGGCGAGGGTTCATGCAGGTCGCATCTGTGCATCAAGTGAGAAAGAACAATTTGACTGATGCATCCACTCAGACAAACTTTGATAGAGGTTTCACCTTTGAGGATTTGTGTGGGCACATGATAACAACTTCCAATAGAACACCGGGAGCTCTACACCTCTTCCGTTCCTGTTACGCCTTGCGTAACTCAGCTGGGGTCCAAGATAGGATGCTATGTCGCTATGGTTTGCAGGCTGTGCGGGAGGGAAGAAACTAGCAGCTTTCCTTTTTCGAATGGGACGATGCAGCTGAGGAGGAGTGTTGAAGCCCAGGCGGGCCAATGCGACTCCGCAGAGCCGTGATGGCTCATCATGACGAGGGCTGAGCCTTCAACCGACATGTGCAGTCATGTATAGGCTAGACATGACATGTCAAGCGCATAGGCAGCATAGGCCAGTCTTGAGGACGGTCACAGCTTGTCGTCGCGTGAGAAGCAAAACGGTTGCCCATGGACGACCCTGCTCTGGAGTGACAGAGTTCTTTGAGCTGACTGTTGAAGATTAGTTACATGGCTATGCAACCAATTGACAACCCCAATACTCAGGATGTTCCTGAGTCTCAACAACCCGTCATAGTGCCCGGACAATCATTTGGGCACTATGAAGGGTTGATTTGGGCACTACTTTGGGCACTATTTCGGCGTTATCTGAAAGTGCCCAGACCCATCCCCGCCCTCCAAGTTGCAACCTTTGCGGGACTTTGGCGTTGCCTCCAAGGTCCCCCAATAGACGCCCCAAGCTTCCCAGCCCTGCAACACTTTCGAAGGCCGTTAGGAGGCTATTTCAGGGTCCGGCAAACCTTCTTTCCTCGCTGTGCTCCGCGAGGACTACTTTTTGATTGTTGAAGCAGGAAAAGTCACAGTAGTGAAGGCTCACTGTCTGCTCCCTCTCGGCCGCAAAGCAAAGTTCATTTCGAACCCTCAGACTGCACGGCGCTGTCTCCCCCTCCTCGGCGCGCTCCCCGAAGACTACTTTTTGATTGCCGAAGCCAAAAGTTACAGTAGTGCGCGCACACATCCTTAACTTTCCGCGACGCCGTTCCCCAAATCTGGTCACGGACCTTGGCCTTACCACATTGCAAACCCCAAGCGTACCCGCTTTTGGGGAATCATGCGAATTTATGAAGATCGTCAGAGTCTCAATAAGGTTCGACACTCGGAAGACTGCTATGCAAACGTGCCGGAGGGTTGGGAGGGCGGGCCAAGAGATCAGAGACGTGCTCACGAACACCACTTGAGAAACTTCGTGGCAGCACCATCAAGAGTTCACATGTCTGTACGGTACAACGGATTCAAGCTCAAGCGGCTCAAGTGAAAACATGCCTGGTGAGAAAACATTGACAACATGTGCCATTCGAACGAGAACATAATTTTTGTGAAACCGCCTTCCCATGGAATGCTTTCCGACGTTTCATGCACTAATATCGCTTAGGAAGTTTGCCGGAGTTTCCACAAGGTTGAGGTAGTCTTTGCCTCAATGGACCACTGATGCTTCTGATTGAGGCTAGGGTTTAGGGCTTGGGGTTGCCTGTAGGGTTCAGGGCGCTCCCATGGTTTGAAGGTGTAAAGCGCTGGGAGGGTTTGGGGTTGGCGATCTTTTCAGGGTTGTGGTGATCAGGCTTTGGAGTTCGGGGTTTAAAGCCTTTGACTCGCGCACACTCGCACAGAGGCAGGCGCAGATTCATGAGGTCCAGGCCTCAGGGTTTCTCCATTGCAATTGTCGCAATAGCACTGCTCAGATATAAGCCCGACGGACAGCAAGCGGCGAGGCGGAGGACATCCCAAGGCAGATCGAGGATTCGGGGGCTGTGGACTAAGAGCTTGGATCTGTTCAAGCGTCTATAGGACATCTAGGACTAGGATCGCGCCCACAAAAGATGCTCTAGTTCCTGAAAGCCTCAGAACCTTTGGACGCGCAAGCATGCGGTTTTCAGAAGCTGGCCGTCAAGCAGATCTGGGTCTGCGGGGAAGCGCTGACATCTGTGGCCAGCCACGATCTCCTCCTTCGCATCACCTTCGGACCTGTCGGCCCAGAGCCACTCGGAGATCTTGTCCAAGGTGTGGGTGCTTTGCCCGGTGTAGTTCCGATCTGTTGTCATGAACTCAAAGTCAGTGAAGCTTCTGGTAGGCAGCGGCTCCGAGAGTGAAGAGCTGAAGCGATAAGGACAGGCAGGTGCATAGAGCAGAACAGATATATGAAAGCACAAGCGTCCCCTGAGCATTTCAGAGGGCTCGTGCTGATTCACGGAATACTTCACACCTCAACGGCACGGCACGGGACAATGCAGACTTGTACCGATATGAGCTTCTGAGCAATGTGCGCATTAGAAACCGTGTTTCCCACAATGCCAACTCGTTTGCACCGCGAGCAAGGTGGCACCTCTTTTCGCGCGCGGAAGCGGGCCTTTGAGTGCTAAAGTCGCACGACCCTGGCTCCCAAGGCGAACCTCACAAGCTTCGTGTCAAGTTTGACACCTTCTGACCAAAGGCTTCTGTGCAGGGTAGGTTTGAGGGGATTGCATCCGGTGACGCATAATGCACAACGTTCTGAGGTATGGGCCTGCGATCCACGACTTCGGATGGATCATGTGGTCTTGTCGCATGAGGAATAAAGTTTCCTGGGGATCGGTCGGAGAGAAGTTGCTATCAGCTTCGTGCTGTGTGGAATTCCATGCATTGTGGGTTGGTCAATGTGCGCATAGCTGCCTTGATCTCAAATGGCCGCGCTTCTCTTTCTCGAGCTTTCGCTGCAGTAGATTGCAGAAGCTATACTGCTGCCGCATCGCATGGAGTACTTTGTTGTCGATAGCCCTCAAGCTGCCTTGGTCCAACCAGGTCTTGCTTGTCACGTCCAGCTGCCTTCGGCAAGCTGGACGTCAACACCTTCTCAGCTTGGAAGTTACGTAGGCGAATGTCTGGGGACGATGCTTCAACATCATCCGCGATGCACTACACGCAATCAAAAATCTTCGGGATCTGATATCCTTGTAGATCTTCAGTGATCATCAACCACTGCTCACATCTTGAAGCTGACCTGCGTAAATTCGCGGAAGCGGCCGAAAAATGATGCAAGCGAACGAACCTGTGAGTTCTCTGGGATCGGTGCGTCGAGTCGTGACGGCATTCTTTGTCATCAGCTGTCGACGAAGTATGAGCTGAAGATCCTTGCAGCCATGCATGCGCCGTTGTTGGTGCGGCAAATAGGTTGGGCATGCTCGAGCTTAACGGTAGTGCAAAGTTTCACGGCCCGCCCTCAAGACGAGGTCGTCCTGCAGATCCGGATGCTTGCGCAAGAAGTCACCTGGACGCATACTACAAATGATAGACTCCAGGGCAATACTGGGAGAGATGCTGAGCATGAGGCTTTTCATGTACTTCTGGAGCCATGCATTGAGATCCGGCTTCAACGGGTCGAGAACAGCCTCGCAAAAGCAAGGATGGATCCCAGGAGATCCCAGCATCCAGAGGTCCAGAGGTCCAGAAGCAGAAGAAGCGCAGAAGATGAGAAAAGCAGAGATTCTCCGCTAAGGCCGACTTCTCGTCTCAGGGCTCAGGGCTCCTTTGCCTCGGCGATGAAGCGTTCCATGACCTCGTCGAGGGTCGTCGCGGAGCGCTCTAAGCTAAACTCATGAACCAAAAAACCTCCGACACATGACTAAATGATGTGATCTCAGGCTTGCTGCCATGGAGTGCTCGTTCTTCAGCACCTGTGCACGTGGGCGTGCGTTTACGTGGCAGCTTCACAGCCCGCCTGAGAGCTGGAATTTCGCATGCAGGTGTGTCGATCTAAAAGTGCACTGTGGCTGTCTGTCGGGCTTTCCACTCATGTTTCTTGTTTTGTTAGCGTCAGCTGGTCAAACTAAGTGAATTTTCCAACCTGGCCAAGGTCAAGCAATACAGGTGCAGAAAAGGACTTGATCCGGCCTCTGCATCTGAAGACATGTTGCAAGTGCAGCTTCGGCGCTGGTATTCCGGCGGAGGCTTGCGCTGTTCGTTAGCACATTTTCTTGCAAATCTGCTCCATGCTCTGTGGCCTTCAAGGCCGAGCAACTTTGTGAGCAAGTGGCTTCGTAAAACAATAAATCCAAAAGGTTGGCTGCTAACCGATCAGCCCCTTCGATGGCTGCTGCGTCTCAAACTCCACAACCTGAATCAGAATCAATGGCCCTAGCGAGAGATCCTCGTGGTCGTGGATCATATGTGGATGGCGTGCTCATCCTCTGTCAAGTCCGGCAGGTGAGCGCAGTTCGAGATTGCCGCTATGTCACCTAAAGGCTCGGCAACGTGGCTCTTCAGAGTCGCCAAGTGGACCAAGTCGACGGCCTCTACAGCACGAAGAGACCCAAGCCTTTGTATCGCGGTAATCATTTCATCAGGCGTGAAGCGGAACTTGGCTGCACCCCCTGCAGCCTGCAGTGCCTGCAGGCTCTCCATCCGACTCTTCCAGAGCCAGGGCACGTCGGACTTCGGGGTTTTGAACGGCACCGACTTGTGCGCTGATGTGAGCACACACAGGACCTCCATGGTATCCTTAGGCAGGACGGACTGCTTGAGAATGCCCAGCCACAGCGACGCAAAGTCATCGAGGGCCTTGCCCGTGGACCGGTACTGGTAGAAGCGCCCAAAGCGCAGCAAAACCCGCCGGGCCTTGGTGAGGATGGACACCTTCGTCGTCGCCAGAGGCGCTTCCGACTCGAAGGTGATGCTGCTGGAATGAAAGCACCACTCCAGCCAATAATGCTCATCGGAGCGCTCCTGGAAGAGTGGTGCGGCAGTATGCACTGCGAAGCGCTTCACCCTGGTAACCAAGACTGTTAAGAACTTCATGGCACCCCCTTTGGAACTCTTGCTGGTCATCTTCTTCTCGTCCTCCTCGGCTTCGTCCAATTTGTGCAAGGTGTCGCGCAGGAACTGTGCCAGGATGTGCAAGGCCATGTAGAGGCACATGAGGGTGAAGAGCATAGCAAGAGAACCTGCCAAGACCCATGTCGCTTCGCGAGATGGAGCAAGGATCAGAATGATAGCAACGGTGCTGAAGAGGAGAAAGCGGAAGATGGCAAGGCCGATCTCAAAGAAGTCAAGGATCTGGGCCTGGCTATTCTGGAATGGCTGGATCCATGAGCAATAAGCCATCTGCGCACCCGAGATCACCGGGTATGACAGCAGCTTTGCTCTTTCATCGTTGGTTAGAGATGTGTAGGTGACAAGCATCATGGCGGCGATGTCCAACCTGCGGATCACAAGATCGTACCACCAGTACCGGGGCTCAAAGCCGTTAATGAAGTATCCAAACCTTCGCTGATTCTCGGGGCTGTTCCTGTCCTTGAGGTTCCAAATGACGTGGATGAGCAGCATTGGCATGCCAACGCACCAGCAGCCTAAGCCAATGATTGCAACGGTGGCAAGCGGCATGTGATTACTGCTCCAGCACTCCATGTCTGGGTATGGCAGGAGGCGCTGGACTACTCTGTCCTCCTCCTCCTGAAATGGCTGGCACCAAATCATCTGGAGGTACTGCGACAAGAATCCAGGCCACATGTTGATCAAGGTGACCCATATCACTGGCACGGACTGGTACAACAGCTGGAAGGGGCCGGGCCATCGCGTGAAGAGGCCGAAGTCCAAAGTATCCAGGTCCACTTCCCCAGTGGCCAGCCCCGTCTCCGTCCTGGCCGGGATGATCGTCGCCGGTTCGGCCCTGAGCCGCGCTGCTTCATCTGCCAACAGGAAACCAAAGTCACTGCTTGCAGAAGCAATCCTCATCTCAGCAGTAGAGGAAAGCCTCGCCGAAACCGCCAAAGCCAGCTTTTCCGGAGGAAGCGCCTGGTCATCTTGTGGAAGGTCTGCCTGCTTGATGAGAGAGTACGCGAGCGCCCGGCGAACCAACAGATCCATCAGGTTCATGTCCATCTTGGAGGGGCCTGCAGCGAAGCTACACAAACTGGTCGCATCTATGTCCGTGGACAAGAGATCCAACAGAGTGACATTCTCTGTGCAGGCAGAGAGATCCACGTCCTTCTCGAGAAGAGCAACCAGCTCCGGAGTCTCCTTTGCAGCCTCCAGGCCCCTCTTGACCCAAGCCGGGCCCAGGCGAAGACCTTCCAACAAGTCCTCCGGGGCGTCGATCCCCAGGTAGATGTCAGGCAAGGCGAGGTGGTCAAGCGCAGCTGACTCCTTGAGGTCCTTGAAAGTCAAGTTCAGGTCCCCCAAGCGCGGACCAAGAACGTCTCCCAGCACTTCAAGAGCTGCCTTTCGTTGCTTGTGCTTCTTGGCCGCTTCGGTGACCTCGATGCCGGCCTTGCGCAGTGCCGGGACGACGAGATACGTGACAAGGGCGCACAGCAGGTAGCTGCTCAGAATCGAGAGCAGCGGCAGGAGAACGAAGTAAATAGCTGGGACCAGTTGCTTCGTCTGCTTCGAATCCCATATGTGTTCAGCCCAGCAGGACAGTGTGAAGCTCACAGCACTCAGCTTGGACGCTACGTCAAGCACGCCAAGGACCTGCCGGAACCACTCGGTGACCTCTGGTGGCCACGGGAAGTTCATGCTCCTCAGATCGTCACACGGGTCGCCCGTCTGAGCGCACTCCTTAATTTTCCTCTCTACTGACCAATCGAAGACTTGCAACTGCTCGATCTCGAAGTGTTCAAGCACAGAGCATGCTGTCATGAACTGGGTACCAATTCGAATCATGCTTGTGTGCAGACTGCGGCTGTCCTTCACCGCGGCCATGGCCGCCAACGATGCAACGGCGAAGTTGACGAGCACGTTTTGGGCGATGTCGGTGAAAACCACGAGTCCCATCCAGCTAGCTGCGAAGCTGCATTCTGAGCAAGCACCTGGATACGTATCCCGTGCATAGGCGGCAGGGCATTCGCCACATAGGAAGCCGGATGAACCTCGTGCGCACTCATTTCCTCCGAGGCAGACAGAGGTGCCATCCACCAGGTTCACCTCGCACTTCGCCGCCAGAATCTGCCCCGTCTGGAAGAAGCCCGGCTCTGCCACGGGCTGATTATGTGCTCCACTGCTGTCGAAGCCCCCGAAGCATGTCAGACCACGGTAGGTGCAGCTGGCGCAGACTTCCAGCTGCTCTGAGCCGTTGTTCACTGCCAGCAAGGCATGGCTGCCAGCGGTGCAGAAGCAGTGGCTCCTGTTCGCTGCACCAGGCTTGCTGTCTGCATTTGCCGGACATCTCTGGTTGCAGTCCTCGTTTCCGATGTTGGGCTTGAAGAATCCACGCCCGCAGGCGATGCAATGAGGCCCATCGGCAGCTCGTCCTCCCGAGTACCCTGGCATGCAGATGCAGTCTACTATGCTGCTGCCTCCCACGTTGTCAGTGATTGTGGCGGAGTTTGCGGGGCACTGCAGCTTCTCTGTGCCGCCCGGGCAGAAGTGGTTGCGTGGACATTCGAGGCATAATCCCTCGCTCTCGTAACGACCGGACTGGCACTGGCAGGAACTCTCCGTGGTCGCACCGGTATTTGCGGTGGACATCCACTGTGGGCACTTCGTGCATAGTGCATCGCCAACTGTTGCCTTGTACTCCCCTTCTGCGCACGCTTCGCAGCTGCCAGCTGCTGAGTCGAATCCATAGCCAGGACTGCACTGACAGTCTTTGCTGCTGACGACTGGCACGCCTGGAGGAACTGAGCGGTACTTCGAGCAGCGTACCGTCGCCTCCGCAAGCACGGGCACAGAGAGCAAAGGTGTCATTGAGGAAAAGATCGGATGCTCCTCGATGGACTCAGCGATGCCATCTGCAACCGCGGCTACATCCAAGTCTTGTAGCGTCAACTTGGCCTCGTCCATGCTGCGATACTTGATGGTGACAGCCAGCCGCATGTTGCCGGTGTTGCCGGTCGCCAAGCGCCGCTCAATCGGCAGGAATTCCAAGGACAGGGCCTCCTCACCACCTCCGAGAATACCCGAGATGGCATCAAGAAGCAGCGCTTGGAGTTCGGACAGCGACTCGTTGCGCTGCACCTCGGCGAGAACGTCCGCGAGCTCGATTCTCAATACCACAGCTGGCACGGTGGATTCATTACTAACGCCCTCCTCTGTCGGGGCTATGGTGACATCGTCGTCCACAGGCTCAGATCGTTCAATGCAAGACGCGTTCGATATGGAGCCCTGCATATAGGTCGTCAGGCCTTCCGGACAAGGTGTGCATGTGCGGGCATTGCCGACGTCCAATTTGTAGAAGCCAACTTCGCAGCTCACACACTGCCGCAAGTCATCAGATCGACGATAGCCGCTTGCACACTCGCAGGCCGCCTTTGTGACTGCACCACTTGACTTTGTGGTGTGATGTAGAGGACAGGGAAGACGTACGGCGATGTCCACCAGTCCACCAGCACAATGGTAGCCCCTGGTGCATGGTCGACACCTCCGACCTGTTGATTGCCCCATGGTGTAGCGACCGGGTGGGCAAGTAATCTGCAACTGTCCGGCCAGCACGAAACCTTCTGGAGAAGAACAGTCTGCACTGGCTGCACACCAACACAAGCTGTACGTGCCGGGTGTGCCGTCCCATGGTGCCACACCCAAAGCAGCCTGGAACTGGGCTCCGTTCTTTGTGACGCTGACCACTGATGTCCAGCTCGGGAACCCCAGAGTGGCTATGGCAGCTATGGACTCGGGCAAGGCAGGCGCGACGCCACAGCTACCCGTGACCACCGACACTTGATCACCGATCGCCAAGTTGGAGCCCAACAGGTTCACAGTGCAATCTGAGCCCAGCGGGCAAGTCGTGACCTTCTCCAGAGGCCCGGCCAACACCATAAAGCCAATGCCCTGAGTGAAATGCTCTGGCACAGTGCAATTGTCCACTGTGGGGACGGGGCGGCAGAAGCAAAGGCGATAGATGCCCGGTCGACCCCTCACCTCGACGATCTCGTCCACGACGAAGTTGAACCACTGTCCAGCGAGCGAACCGTCTTCCATACCGAGCGTTTCGAGGATGCCGTCGCCGGGGAAACCAGGCAAAGGGTCACCTGCGCCACACGCCTCGAGGACCATGAGCCGATCTTTTGCCCGAATGTCCTGACCTTGGATGATCGGGAAGTGGCACTCCTGGCCCACGACACATTGGACCTGCTGCGGCTCGAAGGGTCCCTCCAGCCTCATGCGTCCAGCCTGCACCCACTCCTCTGGATCTTGACATGCACCCTCGAAGGTAGCTGCGCACCAGCACAAGTAGTAGTCCGCCAATTCCACGGGAAACTGAATGAAAGGAAAGTCCATTGTCAGCCGGTGTTTCTCAGTGTCCACGTCCAAGACCTCATGCCCTGTTAGGTCAGCATAGTGCACCGCCCATTGCAGCTCATCGGTGCCACCCAACGAGGCGCATTCGAACCTCTGCAGGACGACAAGGTCGGACATGGTAAAAACATGTCCTAGAAGCTGCACGTCCAGACAGTCACGGCCTCGAACGCATGTCACCACCTCCATGGCCTGGCTCTCAAGCGGGCCTCCCACGATGAGTTGGCCAACGTGGATGCGATAGGACCACGCGGCCCCGCAATACATGCTAACGCAAAGGCACACATTGTAAACAGCAGGAGCAGGATCGAAATCTACAGGCCGTTCACCCCACTGGAAGCGGTTTCCGTTTTCTCCATACCCCGACATTCCCTCGTTCGCAACTCCATTGACTGAACCTCCATTCAGCTTATCATCGCACGTCGTAGAAGTCAAGCGTAGCTTGTAATGTTGTCCGTATCTTGACAAGCCAGGCAAGCTCTCCGCAGTGCAAGATCTTCTTCTGGGGCACGCCCAGGAATTCATTATCTGAGCCAACACAGGTTCGCATCCAGAGGCGTTCTCTGCATCTGTGAACCCGGGCTGGCAAGGAATGCATTCCACTTTGGCGGCACCAAGGCTCGTGCTCCCCGTCGGACAAGCCACACATGGCGCAGAGCCAACCGAGTCCTTGTAGCGCCCTGGAGGGCATGGTTCACAGCTCTCAGAGGCTTCGCTGGCCTGGAATCCTCGTAAGCATTCGCAGCTCCCCGATTGGCAGGCCTGCGCGCGCTTGTACGTCAGGATGTCCCGAATCACGAGCCTATCGTAGTCAGGCGCCTCTCCAGAGAACATGAGCACCTCAGGCTCTTCTGGAATCCAGACCGCAACATGGCCGTATCGCGGAACCTTCATCACACGGGCACCGTCCAAGGCATCAAGCTTGAATGCATTCGCCTGGTAGTCATACTCCCACATCTCGGATGTAAGCAGCATGGTGCTAGCTGCACGATCCCACACCGCTCGGTGACCCGTTCCGATACCACCCGCAAGGTGGTAACTCGTGGCCCACGGGTTCATGGGGTTGGGCGGAAGCAACTCCTCTCACTTTTCGGCCTGCACATCGTACCGCCAGAGGTCGTTCTTCTGTGGCGTCCCTCCAAAAATGAGCATCGATCGATCTGGCGAAGCCCACACTGCAACGTGATGATAACGTGCAGCAGGTGCGGTTCCCCCTTGCGTCATGTTCGTCCAAGAGTTCAACTCGATGTCATACTTCAGGAGATGGTTGGACGCAACATGCTTTGTCCCAAAGCCGGCGACTTCTCCTCCAAAAACCCACATGCTCCGCGTCTGCGCGTCCCACACAGCGGTGTGACGGCGTCGCGCCAGGCCTTCCGGCTGCACGGGGTTGGGGTTAGTGAAGGTGTTTGCCTCCATATCATAGATGAACAGCTCGCTGAAATATGAGCTGTACGCTACGAACGCTTGCTGTGAGCTGGAGTTGCCGCCCGCGCCCCCGAATACCAGCATAACACGTGCCAGAGGATCCCAGACCGCAGTGTGATCTCTTCTGGGATGCTCACTGCCATCGGGCTGCGTCTTGCATTCCAAAGGTGTCCAGAGATTGGCCTTCCAGTCGTACTTGAGGAGAATGGGATCCAGTATGGGGAAGACATTACGATCCGCTGCAATTGCCCCCTTCTTAGAAGTGTCGATTCCTCCGTAGACCAGCAGGAGCTGCTTCTCGGCATCCCAAACAGCTGAAGCAGAGGCTCGGCCCAGCTGGTCCGGAAAGTTTTGACTCTGCCAAGTGCTCTGGTTGCTGGCATTGCCGACCTCCTCCGTCAGGCAAAGCCTCCATCCTTGCTTCTCACCGTTTTGGTCAGGGGCCCATTTGATGAGACCTTGCGGCGGATCCAGGAGATCTGCGGATGTGTAAGTGCCGCTGTACACGCGCCCATTGATCTCCAAGTAATCATAACCGACCTCTGTCACAAATGTCGACACACTGAGATACTTTGAATTGTTCACATCCATGCTGATTGTGCAGCCATGCTGGTCATAGTCGTCAGGGAAGTTCGGACTCATTATGCAGCCATCTGCGTCCACTGTGCACATCCCGCTGAGGACCTTCCATGCGAATGTCGAGTTGGCCTCAGGGACGGGGGCTGCCTGCTCATCGAGGCACAAAGCGAATCCTCGCATTGGAGGACCTTTCACTCCATCTGTTGACCAAACGATGTCACCTGTTGGGATGACCCCTGAGGGACCATCGTAGCCGCTGTAGTTTACGCCGTTGACAAGGAGAACGTCACCAACATCCGTTTCAAAATCCATCATTTTGATGAACTTGGTGTTGTCGCTGGCCACCCTGATGATACATTCCTCATTCTCCCCGTAGGCCCTGGGATCGCTTTCACTCGTAGGACGGTAGACGCAACAAAGACCGCCTCCACATTCTGCCGAGCCATCACCACTGTAACCATACGTGTAGGAGCCATATGGGCCGTAGAAGAACGGGCCATAGCCGTAGGTCCCGTAGGAGTAGTTTCCTCCGTAGCCGCCATAGCCGTAGGTCCCGTAGGAGTAGTTGCCTCCGTAGCCATAGCCGTAATAGCCATAACCGTAACCATAGTTGCCATTACCATCGCCGCCAACAGACTCTGTATAAATAAGGCTGTACGTCTCGCAGGGCCCCGAGACCACCGTGAGTGAGCTCGCTTGGCACGGGGCAAATTGCGCCAACCACAGAGCTGTTACTCGACAGGCAAACCTCACCATACCAAACATGGCAGACCCTAGGACTACAGCAGCCATCCAACTTGTAGCCATATGAGGCCACGGGTTGAGACTTGAGACTTTAGCCGAAGGAAGCGTCCTGAGTTCGGAGATGTTTCGGCAGCGATGGCCTCTCGGTTTTGCACTGCTGGCAGGTCTTAACTGGCAATGCCGATGCGTGGAACCTATGTCGAGCTAAATGAGTAGCCGAACGCTATGGCCCTCAAGTTCCAGAAGCCCTCCTTCGGGACATCGGTGCCTTGAGGAATTGCGCGCGCACGTGGGAGCTTGCCATCTGCTGCGGCCTCGCAAATCCCAGTCGTCGACAGTGCAAACACTCTTCGGCCAAGGTTCCTTGGCTAAGCCGCAGGCTGTCGACTTCTGGCAGCTTCCATTTCCACATCACCTGAGTTCAGAAATGCGCCCAAAGCGACATTGTTTTGGCAGCTTTTCTTGAGGCCACAACTCGTTTGCAAGGATTCCCAGAGGCCTGGCAACTTGACGCGAGCCTGTGGGTTTTCAGGGCCTTGGCATGCCACAACTGGTTCAGGCGTCTTATAGCAGGGACCAAGCGAGCAGTCCCACCTGCTTTCTGTGTTGCTTCGTGAAGCTGCGCCAGCGCCTCACTCGTGATAGCATCCGGTCTTGTCTTAGCACCTCGTCGCTGCAGGTTTTCATTCCCTGGCCTGCAGGATTGCGATGATGCCAGGTTCAGTTCTCAAGTAAGTCTGCGCAAACAGCAGTTGGTTCTACCTCTATGTGAGGCACTGTCGGGCAAAAAGGCATTCGACTCTTCAACGTGTGCAATGCGTGACAGAGGACTCCGCTCCCGCTGTCATGCTACGTCTTGCCACCGAAGCCCTGTCTTGCGCTGCGGCTCAGGCCTTCTCAAGGCCTTTCTCGTAAGCAGCCTTGGCACTGTGACCGGGGGGGAGAAGTGCATGGGACCCCACGCCCAAACCACACGCTCACTGCCAACCACTGGCATTGCAGCCAATGGGCGATGCCAACAAAACAAACAAAAACACACACACACACACCCACACCCACACCCACGCACACCCAGACACACAGAGACACACAGAGACACACAGAGACACACAGAGACACACAGAGACACACAGAGACACACACAGAGACACACACAGAGACACACACAGAGACACACACAGAGACACACACA
>BGNK01003710.1:0-49345 GCA_003297005.1 Symbiodinium sp. clade A Y106 | reverse complement strand
CACACACACACAGAGACACACACACAGAGACACACACACAGAGACACACACACAGAGACACACACACAGAGACACACACACAGAGACACACACACACACAGAGACACACACACAGACACACACACACAGACACACACACACACAGACACACACACACACAGACACACACAGACACACACACACACACACACAAATACTGCTGCTAATGAATACATCGTGCCAATCCAAACATCGGAGCATTTCCGGCACAATCCGCAGACCAGGCCTTCCTAGCTGCCTCGCGAGCGGCGGCACCGCCCAGCAAAGGCTTCGTTTGGACGACCTGAAGGCACAGAAGAAGGAGCTGCGAAAATTCCCGCAGCCGGACCGGACGGAGCCGGTTTCGCTCCGGCTCGGGCTCTCGGGACCTTCGGCTTCTTCGCACCTTGGAGAATTGAACTTGGACTAACTTTCGGTCACGCTCGGCAGAGAGAGGTGTGTGTTTTGAAGCTGCTGCTCGGGCTCCAGCATTGCAAGCCGAAGTTCTTGGACGATTTGATCGCCTCGGGCGCGCCGCGAGGCTCTGGCAGAGGTTTTCTGCAGGGCTCGTCTCGTGAATCCGACTTCTGAGTTTGGAGTTTCAGACAAGGGAAAACACGAGTTTTGCAGTGTGGCTCAGGCGCAGACCTTGATGAACGCCTCACTTGTGAGTCCTCAACCAGTAATCTGCAATCTTTGGATGCATGCCGCACTCATGACCAGACGACTGCGGCAGGAAGAGATGCCAATGGCGATTCTCGTTTCTATCTTGTTATATCGCCATGGCTGCCACACAGAAGCCCACTCTTGGCACCCCTCTTGCTCGTCGCCTTCGCCGCTACCCTCCGCGAACTGGCTGACGGCGTCCTGAGGCGAGGCAAGGGAAGCTTCAGGCATCAGACGGCTGTTGTCATGGCCAGAATTCGGTGCCAATTAACGAAACGAGCAGCTTTTCGAGCCAAGGCCTCCGAAGCGATGGCGCGGGCTGGGGTCCGCACGAAAGCTTCCTCGAAGGCCTTCTTAACAGCCTCGATCAGTCTTTCGAGCTTGGTTACTGCCGATTGCTCCGGAATCTCGCCTGCTGCTCCTTGCTTGGCAGGGTGTTCTGGAGACCTCGGTGCAAGGAGTCATGGAAACAAGAGAGTCGACATTATGTTCTGAGGAAGCACAGAAAATTAGGTTCACGCGCGCATCGGTTTGCCAAGACAGTGGTTAAACAATTGCAAAGCCGGTGGTACCGCGAATCTGAAACGAAGGAGTTGGCTTGACGGGGCCAGGTTTCGACTGTTGGAAGGCCCAGGTGCCAAGCAACTTCGAAAGTCCGGCTCAAATGAAGAGCTGTGCAGCCTACACGCGTAGATGCCGTGCGCCTGCCAGAATGCTCGAGCCCACCCTTCCGTTGACCATGTTGGGTAGGACCGTTGTATCGACGACAAGCTTTGCATGCCACGGCATTAACTTGCAAAGCCCTGCAAACAACCCTTCACAGGCATTTCAGAACCACCTCTCCGACAAGCCTGCTCCAAGCACCTGGCTCTCGCTGGCCGTGACTTTGAACATCTCCTGTACTTGCGAAGCGGAATCTATACACGCGCTGCTACTGCCGTCGTCAAGTCTTTGCTGATCCGCACTAGCCTTCGGAGTATGCACAGCCAAAGTCTCGCAGCGCCTCAGCACTCCCACCCTCTTCAAACCACATACCGACCGCACCGTCACCTGTCATCTATCAATTCGCCTGCTTGGCTACTGCTTTCCCTTGGCCTCTTCCCTCCCTCCGCTTTACTGCGGTAGCTCCGCTCTGGAGCTCTGAGGGCTTCAGGTGTGGTGTATCCGAAATGGAGAGCAGCACTGCACCAAAGCGGACTTGGCCACCCGGCGCCCCGTGCGCCCGGATCATCCTCTCCCGCAGGAGGTTTAAGTTTCGCTGCGTCCTTGGCATCTGTCGGTATCTAGGAATCTAGGATTTCAGCCTGGGTTTGCGGCGAGGTTGAACTAGGGCCACTAGGGGATTCGGGATTGGGGATGACAGTCTGCCGGGCTCGTGTGGACAACCGTGCTGCACTTGCGAGGCACCCTGAGCTCTGCGCAAGACCCGCTGCAGATCGACCTCAAATCGTAAGGGCACGCACATCTCGGATTTAGAAACTATGCGTCTTGGCCTGGACATTCATGTGATTCATGCCTTCTTCGTCACTGTACTTGCAACCCATGCATAACAGCTCTACTCTACCTGTCTTTATTTCGGTTGATACTAAAGACTGACAGAGATAACAACTACCAGGTTTGAAACATCCGAACCTCCTAGTGGAAACTGTCCCGACCTGGTGTTCTCCAAACCTTCCAACCAGGTGCAAGCCTCGGGTGCCAAGGTGCCGTTTTGCGACGTGCGCAACATGAACTGACTATTCTAGTTGGTGATTGGTTTCGGCAGAATTTCATTTTCCTCCGGCCTCTGCGTCATCTAGTGAAGCACCGGTCCCCAGCCCTGTGTCTGGGGACAGGCCACTCATAAAGCTCGGCAAATCCCAGTCCAATTCGTCTGGGATCCGGGGTGAGCCGCTCATGCAGCAGCTCATCCGGCTCCGAATGTACCCTTTACCGTGAAGCTACGCACCAGCAGAGTTGGAATGCCAGAGCCTGGCATGTCTTGTGATATCTTCCAACAGCACGAGTTCAAACAAGGCTTGGCCAAATCGCGGAATCGCGATTCTCTTTGGTCATGGCAGAGGTTGCTGACTACAACCTCGTAAATCAAAACCTTGCGCAAGGGAGCTTCTGACATGGAGCCTGACAGTGTGAGAGACCTTTCATCAAGTGCCCGGACTTCCAGGTCAGTCTATACCCATGGCTTCTTCTGATGCGTTCGAATGCTATCATCACTCCTCTGTCAGATTCTGACGAGCAGAAGTGTCCGCTCTAGATGGGGTTTGTCCGGACGCGCTTGTGCGAAAAAAAGCCGGAAGTCATCTCGCATGTGTGGTGATGGGCCTTTCACGAGAGGGTGGCTTGCACCTTGGCCTCGGTACAAACGGGGAATGCATGCAACATCGGGGAAGGAGCGCTTTCCTCAGCTTGCCTCCAAGTCTGATCGAGTAAGGCCCGGACACCCTCTTCGGTCTGGCCTGGGGCTAAGGTGCTGCAAGCTCTGTCACATTGGTGCAAGATTCAGACTTAAACTTCCTCAGAAGCTTCCTCGCTGCCGGTCAGCACCCTCGAGAAGCCCGGACAGATACGCTGGCCTCGCTCAACATCCCACATGTCGAAGGATGCTCCGATCTTCCAGCCGATGAGAGGCAGCGCCTTTCTAACCCATGTGAGCGGAATAGACCACGCTCAAGACAAGACAAAGAAAAGACCAGCTTCGCAGGATCGCTCGGAGGCAGCAACCTTGTGTTCAGCCAAGCTGCATTCTCGAGTTCCGCCTCCTCTTTGCAAGCAGTCGTTGGGTCACTAGCTTTCCGAGAAGGGAGTGGCAAAGCTGCCAGTTTTTCTGGTAGGGTCGTCGGCACTGTGACTGTGTTTGCAGCCGCCTGGGCCTGCACCATGAGTCTTTCACGGGCATGTGAATCTGCAAAAAAATGCGAAGTGCCCTCAACCCTGAAAGCGCTTCGTCCCGCAAGTCACACTCCCCTCTGCGCTCCGTGACGAGAGTGATGGAAGTTCCCGTAGCGCCCATGCGGCCAGTTCGTCCGGCGAGGTGGAGGTATTCGCCGGAGGCCTTGTAAACAGGCTTTGCCACAGTGTAAAACACCAGAATGCCTGGGATGGGTACCGTGCCTTCGGGAGCTGTAGCTGGACCACGTAGCGCACGTTGGGGAGATCAATGCCTTGACACACCAGCTATGGTCAAGCCCTTTTAGACAATCTCTATGACTCTATGCTTCGACGGCCAATTGCATCACCGCCTCTGCCCTCGTGGACTTTCGCCACCAGAACGCGGCGATCTACCTGGATTTCTTGGTTTACCACGGGGCGGAGACCATTATGGCTCGTGTCGGTATTCGGGAAGCTTACGACCATTTGACGGTGGTCGATCTTCATCACTAGCCAGCGGGCTTGAGAAACCCACTTCAAAACGTAGCACGGTGTTGTGCTTGAGCGCATGAGAAGATGCTCAATATAGACGGGCTCCTATAGAGTCTATAGAGCCCTAGAGGAACTACAAGACCCTGTCGACCCTGGTGTTTTTGCAGGGCCTCCTAAAGCGGCTGCGCCTGCTCAAGATGGTCCACGAACTCCTGGCCCTGCTGCAGCGCTTGCAGCGGGCTGATGTCCTCGCCAGCTTTACGCGGAGTTTCTGGGCCCAAGCTGCCCCAAACGAGGCTCTGGAAGGTCCTGCTCGGCGGGTGGAGCTCGCCTGCCGAGTTCTCATCACTGCGAAAGTGCCGTGCTTGAAGAATCAGGCGCTTCTTTGGTCCAAGTGGCTTGTTCGGATTTTTTCGGGGGTTTCGCTGAAAACCTCGGCTGTCCAAAGACTCTCAGCACCTTCCGAGTTTAGCATCGCCGAGAGGCTTGGATCCAGGGCCTTCTCCGTTGAGATGCCCAGGCCGACCTTGCTTTCCGTCTCTTCTGGCCACGCTGTCGCACATTTCTCCGCCGAAAGCAGAGCTTGCTGTCGTGTGGCTTCGGAGCGATACTTGCAGACATCCTCACGGGTTAGGATGCTTCTCTCGAGCCACACAGCTTTCCCGCCACTATGGCCCTCCCACGGTCCGGAATGCCGCCCTTCTGCAAAATCAGCACCATGGCATCCATTTTCACCTGGTGACGGAAGCAACTGCGCACTCCCTTCCAACAAGGTGTCAACGGGAGAGAAAGCAACGGTTAGCAAGACATGTTGCAACAGGAAATCCCAGCAACATGGCGGGGTCTGCAGCCCAGGCACATGCTCCGGGACGAAAAGGAGCACCTTTGCAGAGCACAGGGGTTGTCGAGGGGGCACTGTCAGTATTGACTAGAGCTCATGTCTCTGTCTGGAAATCGCTTGCACATGCTTTTGGATCTTCGGTGCGGGCGGTTTCCAGTTCCAAGCCGGCACTCTTTGACATTGCAGATTACAATGATGGGCATGGCTACTAGCGCAACCATTTGGCGACGAAACTGGGCTCAACTTCAGCGCACGACAAAGCACCGTGCCCTTCTCCTTCAGGTTCTTGACGACGTCCACCAGCAGTTTGAACCGGTCCTGACCTGTCACGAGAATGCTGCCACTGCAGGCAAATTGCGCTGTGAGTGGGGCGAGTGTCAGGATCGTTCGAATCGTGGAATCCCTCAGGTCTGTCACGCTCCATACCCCTCCAACTTTCGTGCGACGCCGCAGGTGTCCAACTGCAGGCTCGTCACTGAAGAAATTGCCCTGTTCCTTGCCCTTCACCACAGCCACCGCATGGTTTATGCCTTGGGCACTGGTGCAAGAGGGACTTCTGAATTCGGAAGCACCCAACTCCAAAGGACAGGACACCGGTGAATTTCAAGGGCGATTTCTTGGGGACGCATGCTCTCTTGTTCCACAACTCCGACTTGAAGACGGGTGAAGCCACTTGAAATACATTGCGACTTGGAGACTCGATGGCATCGGGACCTCGGAAGGTGCGCCCACACTCCCGAAGTCACTAAAGGCCAAAAACAGCTCTGCCTGCAGACTCTGGGAAAAGGGGGAGGCCCTATAGCCCTATCCGTCCCAGGCGGCTCGGCTCGTCTTCTGGGTTTTCGGAGCCGAGCGGCAACGGACTTCGTCAGTCCGGAGCCCCGCGCGCGGACCTTCCCGGGACTGGCGCCCACGCGGCCCACGGTGGCGTTGGCCCTCAGGGGCTTTGCAGGCAAATGGGCGAGGGGCGGGGGGGGGGGGCCGAAGCAACTTCGAAAACTCTTGAGGCTAAGGCTGAGGGCTTTCGGGTCATCAGCAAAAGGTCAAGCACCTCTGAACCATCACCAGACGGGAACAGTGGACTACAGCATACCGAAAGCTGAACGTAAAAAGAAGAAGCTGCAAATTAACCCAAATAAACCAAGGAACCAAAGCACAACGACGAGGGACACCAGACAACTAGGAGACTTCCGAGACACCGAATCGGCAGTGATCAAATTCTGCCTTTTGACAACGACTTTTACCGCATCGTGCGGTTGAGTCGCACCGGAGACAGCGAATTGAGACACCGAAACACAGCCCGAACAACAACGAGTGACAGAGCGAGATAGCAAGAACGCACATGCACGGGCGGCCAGGAGACTGGATCTGGACCTACACCTACGAAAATCCGCACGCCGAATCAGTTTAGCAGGTGTTGCCTTTCCCGATTTATCGGAACACCGAGACATCGAACGACGAGACATGGTCGGGTTTGGCACGGTTTGGCACATGCTGGGGTGGACGATGGGACAACTCGCGAATTTTCTTCCCGGCGAAGACGAAGCAGACCACTCTACTGCGGCTTGAAAATTAGTGATGCCAAGTGAGCACCTCCGTCACAAGTCGTGTGCCTGATGAAGGGCTACTCCACAGCAGAATTGAGTGCTAGGTGCACAGACCCAAGGCCCCATACGTCTCTAACAAACACAGGATGCAAACTAAGTCAACCGGCACACACCTTTCATGGGACCTCCTGGATGAGGCGAGCAGAATGTTTTCAAGTTTCGAAGTAGCCAAGAAGTGGAGTCAGTGCTCTTGTTCTTAGACTTGGCTTCGCATTCAAGGAGATGGCGTCCAAGCGACATCACCTTTTTGAGGAGGCCCAAACTGGGCCTAAACCCTAAAACCTTTTGGTGAAACAGCTGTGCCGAGCTGCTGGATCAGCTCTGGTGTCTGCCTCCTGGCCATGTCGCGCCTCTTGTTCCACTTCCTCGGATTTTTGTTGTCTCATTGCCTTCGTCAACTGCGCTGCTTGTTTGCAAAAGCGTCACTGATGCCAAGTGGCCAGGCCATCAGCCGATCCAGGAACTTCGATACTCTCTGGCAGTTGGCAGTGGCGGAAGCTGCGATCATCCTGACGGAATGCAATGCCGTAGCCATCAAAAACCGACGATGCTGAGCAATCCATCCGTTTGGAGAGGCTGGGGGATGTCCGCACCAAGGCTTTGACTAAAATCGACCAGCCCCGAGACCCCTTCGCCAAGCCGCTGAATCGGCCGATTCCGATATCGACTCCTCACCTGAGAAGATCAGATTAGTGAGTTTTCGCACGGGGCTTTTCCAAGGTCTTGCAACCTTCACAAGCGCTGGGTATCTGCATCTTCAGTCATCAGTCCAATTTCAGATGCAAGTGGCCACGTTGATGATGTAGGCTACGACCTGTCGGAGTTCAGGTGGGAAAGGACTCTGTCAATCATCCAAGGCAAGTGGTATTGCAGCCATTAGCCAGTGTGGCAGTCAGAGGACGCGGTAGGAAACAGTGCGGCCATAGCACCGAGAAGAGTTCTCACTGCAGAAACATGTCTAGGACGGTACTTGTCCCTGCAGCCTTGTGCCATCTCCTCCCGGTCTGACGAATGACGAAAGCGACAGCAAAAACAGCAACGCAACCCTGAGGAGGACTTACACGTTCGCAAGTAGCGCCCGTCGGTGCATAGGCACAACCCTCCAACAGACCAGAAAAGGGAAGGAACTGCGCACCGAGCCCGGCTCCACCCAGATCCGCCCAGCCCGGAGCCAGCGTGTGCCAGACAGTGCCGCACAGCACAGACCCACCCACACCCACCCAGGCACCCAGGCAGAAGCTGGCCGGAAATGGGCGGAACTGGCTGGAACTGGGCGTGTCGACGGACGGCGGAGCTGCAACAGCAGCGATTCGAAGCTCCCTAAGATGCCCAGCCCGGGCCCCACAGCGAAGAGCTCCCTAACATTTTATCCCAACTGTCTCCGGAGGCCTTCGGCCCGAACGACTGTGGCTGCGGCTGCCGGTGGCTGTCGCTTCAGGTCGGCTTCGTTCAGCAAAGTGGATCGGATGGAAACGGAAAGCAGTGTCACAGCACGTGAATCCCGGCCTGCTCGGTTGCGCCAAAGCGCCGCGAGTTGTTTCCTGACGGAGCTTCGAAGCTGTTGTTTTGCTGGACTCCTGGCTACTCAGTTGGTTGCTGGTTGCTGTGCGTCCCTTGGACTGACTCCCTGTCGACACACGAAACCCTTTCAGGACTTGCCAGCACGCGTAAACTGCCGGCTTCAAACTCGCTCAAGACTGGCGCTTTCAATTTGCACGGGTTCTCCTGGTCGCGGCACCGGCGTCAGCGAATCCACTTCGTCCACGACGATGGCCTGAACCTAAGTCGCCCCGCCACCGCTCGGGCTGCAAGCCAGATTCGGTACTTCGGCCCGGTCTGCAATTGGGGGCTCTTTGCCTTCGCAAAGACGTGTGGACTGAGAGCTATGCCGAGTCGGGCTGGGGCTTGGGGCTTGGGAGTGCTGCTGTTCACTCGATGTCTTCGTGTCAACCCTGTCCCTGACTTTCTTCTCTAGAGAACAAATAGTTGAACGCCGCTGCTTCAAAGCCGTGAACTTATGAGTCCAAGCCAACCCACTTCAACTGCCGCGGAACATTGCTGGCCATGAAGTAAGCAAGGGTCTCTTTGAACCGCCTGCCCTCGAACTTTAGCTGCCGAATCTCGCTGAGGATCATGCCTCAGGTCAGTTCGAGCACAGGACACTGGAAATCCATGTGTAACGAAGTTCAGTCACTCAAGGCACATCGAGGAATGTGTCTTGAAATCGCGGCTCTAACCGATACCAAGGAAGACAAGTAGAACACATGATGCAGCTGGCACTCCTGGTGTGGAGACCATGATTGCAGAGTCCTGGGCCAATGCATGCCCGACTTCTGAAATCTACTCCTAGACGGCTTGACTGCACAAACATTTTTGCACTCCTTGCACTCTGCATAAGGGACTGACCTGACGGATGGTGTCCCACAAGTTCGATCTCGACAGCAAGACGCTGCAGGCGAGTTCCTCACGTGGCAGAATTGCACAAACGTGACCCGAGACTTCGGAACCTGACGGTCTGAGTGAACCTCAACAAGTTCATGTAGAACTGCAGCGCTGTTTGAACTTCCTGAGCGCTTAAGTCTTGTACAAGTCTGGGTCGTGGAGTGCCTAGTTCAATCTTCTCGGCGAGGCTGGTCGGTTTGTCCAGCCGCACATCAGGACTTAGTGACGTGCATCGTGCCGAATCATACTGAAACCTGGTCAAAGCCTTAACATGCAAGGGTTGCCAGGGATCTGTGACTTCTGATGCCCAACGACACCAGGCACACAAATCCCGCGGCGACGAACCGTCCAAACGGTTGCTGTACGTGTCGTCACACGACTCTTTCACTTGTCCGGCTGCCTCCGGACCCCGTCCGGCATACGAAACAGGCAAACGAACAAAAAAGAAACTAGGAAAGGAAACGAATCAGGATCTGCGTCAAACCCCTAACTGCACAAATTGCAGGACTCAGGGAACAGACGAAATCTAGATCCTTGTCTAAAGCGATTAAAGCAGACTCGACCGGCTTCTGGTAGCCAGGAACCGGTGGATCTTTTCAGGTGCCTCTTGGCCCAAGTAGCTGGAAAGGTCTCGATTCTGGCTGTCACGGCACACGGGATCTGCACCGAAGTAGAGCAAAAGAGCCACCATGTCCCAGTCTTTCTGTTTCGCAGCATGGTGCAGAGGGAAAGTTCGGCGAAAGCCAAATCCGATGCGCTTCGGTGAGTTGAGGTCTGCGACTGTGTGGCTGAAGCCATGCTTCTTCAGAAAGTCAATGACCCGGGACTTTGAAATGGTGCTCTGTGCTTGCGTCATCCGGCCTCTTTGTTCGGACCTTTGCTTCTTCATAGTCTGTAGTGCATCGACGGCTGCGGCCCCGTGGCAGCTGATGATCTCATCATCAGCTTCGAGCTTAAACCGCCCAGCAATCTTCTCAAATACGTGGAGAGAGCCCAACGCCATGAGAGATCTCGGGAGTGTGCACTCTGCTATGCACTTGAGCAAAATGCTGTCAAGTGTCGGCAGGGTCTACTCCGCATGTGAAAACCAAGTCTCACTTAGACACGTTTCTATTCATCGGGATCCTCTGTCCGAAGCGTCCATGCAGGATAGCCCTTGCCATGGCCATTCTCTTCCAAACCGTGCCGGATCAGGTCCTGTGGAACTTGCGGGTTGAACCAGCAAGTGCCATCGGAGCCACCTGCCAAGACCTTGCACATGGGGATTGCCATGACAATGCATCACTATCTTTCACCAATCCTTGCTTCGAGCGTGACACACGATGCCAGGGTGGACCCCGCCATTGTAGAATTCAATCATGGGTTCTTTAAATCGGCTCAGAAAGGCCTCTTGAACCAAAGTTGCATGCCTGGAAATAAGAGAAACTGCGATCAAAGACACATGTTCCAACACTTACAGCATTGCCGGGTCATGGGGCCGAAGCTTCTTGAGTCTAGATAGGAGCTTCGAGCTCGATTTTTTCCCGCTTTCGGCCCTCCTGCTGACGTCTGTGACTCAACTTTTTTCTCGATTGGTGGGACCTTGCTGCGAAGACAAACTCCTGGCCTTGCCTGTTGCAGCCGGGCGGCATAAATCAGCCACTTCAGCTCACGTGTGACCTCCCATGCGGAGGTCAGAGCACTCGAAAAGGCTTCGGGAGGGAGGGGGATTTCGGGTCGCTGGCTCCAGTCAACACAGCTCTGGCTTCGAGGCCCCGCTTCGAAGCCGCCTGAAGGGCGAGCTCCGGCGTTGGGACAAAAATGATGGCCTGACAGGTATCAGCCGATAACAAGCCTTGATTGCAAGGCCACGCGAAACCCAAAATGCCGTGGTGTCGATAGGCATCACCTCTCGACCCTCTCACTGATTTTTGGGCACTTCCACTCGCTACTCCTAGCAAGTTGTGTTCTGTGTATGGTCCGCCAGAGTACGGTGATGCACAGGACTCCCGCGACTTGCAACGCACAGCCCATGCCTGTGCACCAACGTGCATGGTCGGTTGCAGCCTGTGAGCACAGGTTGGAATGTCGTTGCCGTTGCATGGCAAGCGAATGCAGTGTCGGAACTGCGCCTTGCGAGGATGGGAAGCAGGTATGCGAGTGTCTTCCCACTGCCTCAAAAGACGCTCACACGAGATGGAAAATTCTGGGCCCCCAGGGCCCCCCGGGCCTGTAGGGGCATGTAGGATGATGTGCTCGCCCTTGGCCAGCTTGGGCATCACGAGCTCCTTTTCGACTCGCATTTTCTTCTGCACTGAGTCTAGCAGGCTGTAGCCTATGCGGATTAAACTTTGTTTTGTCACCGGCAAAGTGTCCTGGATGCTGGACGGCTGGACGATTCCACGCTCGGTAAAAGCGTCGGCGAGGCCTCCGCTTTGGCAGTGGTTGGCTTGACATGATCAGAGCTCTCGCCAAGAAGACTGAGTGGAAGGCGCTGGGGGATGGGCAGGCCACCGAAGTCCACCTAAGCAGCATTCACCCTATCTCGCTGCCGACGCTGCGGCGCAGTAGAAGATTTGGACTGGGGTACTGCTTGCACAACTTGACTAGAAAGCCATGGCCCATTCCATGGTTGTGCAAGAGCCAACCCGGCATCAGGCGCCTCTTGAATAATGCAACGCTCGCTGCCCTTGCTGATGTCAAACTTGCAGCCAAGCTGACCATGGGATCTGGTATCCCTGGCCTGGGCGAGGATGTGTCGATGCTGGCACTGCAGCAGCCCCCGCCCCCCTCCCGGTAGGCAGCCAGGAAATCACATGAGGTCCAAGTGACCAGAGCTCCACGTCTCGAGTGTTTACGATGCGCTTTGCGGGTTCGGGCAAAGAGCCCTCCTCCGCTTCCTCTTCCTCGTCCTCGTCCTCCTCCGCCTGTGAGGCGACTGTTTTCGACGGCTCTCGGATTCCGCTCCGCTCTGCCCTCGCCTCGAGCTTCGCAAGCTGCATGGCCTGGGCATCGGCCTTGACAGGGCCAAGGAACGGGCGCCGAGCACTTTGCAGGGAACATAACATAGCAACCGCACTCCGGCACACCTTCGCGGCGACCCCCCGCCCGGTCACCACATGTCGCCACACCCCCCCAAAGAGTCCTCGGCACCGAGGCTGCTGAGCTCTTGCTCGAAGTCGTTCCTCAGAGCTCGGAAGACGGAGAAGGAGGCATCCGAATCCAGCTCTTGACTTAGGATCGTGAGTCTTGTTGAAGTGTCTGACAGTCTGCCTTAGGAGTCTGCGCTTTCCGTGAAATCCTCAGCAACACGCTCAGAAGAGTTGAGCCATCGCAAATCCGAACGACACCAACCCGCTAAACCGCCTTTACACCAACAAAGACATACGCATCTGAATCTCCACTCTCTTCAAAGACAATGCGCTGAGCTCGTTGCCATGGCACCACGAGTCTTGTGTACACAGGTGCAAACATGCATCGCCCTGCCGAGCCTCTACACTTCGTACACTTTGCTGTTTCAGGATATCTTGGAGCCTTGGACTTCGATCTGCAGCTTACCGGCAGGAGTCCCCAAGCGAAGCTTTTGAAGCCGAGTCCAACTTCAAGATGGGCCCAACTGGTGCCAGAAGCCTCTGCGGCTCTCCAACCTGAGGACCACACCACCTTTTTACATCTTATCAGATCCCTTCATCCGACAAGGAGACCATCGAAACATGACAGGCGTCGGCCCCTCCACACGCGAATCCACCAGCCCGTTCGTTCGGCTGCTAGCGACGGCCTGACATTTCGGACACTCCATGTTGGCAACTCGGCCTGTGAGAATCCTAAACGTCGAACACAAAAACGCGGCATCCCCAAAAGCCGTCCGAAAAGAACTTCACGGATTAACCTCACGGCATCTCACGGCTCCTGGAGCCGGACGCGGCCGCCCCGGGCCGCAGCTCCAGCCCGCCCTCCGCCCGCCGAGCGCCTGGCAGACGCAAAAACATTGCATGGAACTCTTACAAAGGTTTCGCTCCCAATCCCAGTGCCCTCTCGGGCCCTGTCAGGGCGGGGCGGTCAACCCAAGAACTGATTGACCGTAGGGCCGTAGGAGTTATCTCAACTCTCTTCTTTCAAGCCTTAGCAATAGCACTTCTTTCCATCACCGACCGGACAAATCGCGTTAAGCTCCGACGTAGTTGCTTCGTGGTGGCTCAACTAGACATTTATATAAACTTGAGAAAATTTTGGTTTGGGAGCACAGGCCAGGCCCCTGCCAGTCACCGAAGCTCGCATGTCTTTCGCTTCGGGTGTCTGCGGAGCAGAAGAAACCCTCTCCCATGCAGCTCCGATTTTGGTGTTGCCGCGGCTGGGTTCTGCGTCAGGTCGAAACCAGGGACTTTGCTCTTTTCTTCTGCTTCTTCGGCCTCTTCATCTGGGAGCAGTGTCAATTGGATCTCGCTGCGCATCCCCGACTCGCCACTCTGTGGCGAGGCTGCTCCTTGTAAGGCGATGCGCTCATCCATGCTGCTGCCTCCCCCGCTGCATCCACAAACGTGTGTGACTGGAGCCTGGTGGCAAACGGGATGTACGATCTGCCACCATGCCGCCACCGGAATCAGCTGGACATTGGGACCGAACGTGGTTCGAGAACCGGGATGTGCCTGGTGGACCGAGCTGCTATGTGAAAGTTGGACTTTCGGCAGCTTTGCTTCCGACGAGTGCTGCACGCACCGGCCTCGTGCTTAAATGGTCAAGGTCCAGTGCCCCACTCACCCTTCCCGCCTCGCCTGTTGGCCAAAACCCCCGCAGCCAAAGCTGTGGCGGCCGGGGTGAGCGTGGGCGAAACGCCTCAAGAAAGCCCAGCAACACCACCAAAAAGGGATCGAAATTTCGCTCGAAGGCATGGCAAAGACCAAAGCAACAGGGCCAACGCTGCAGCCGGAACCTTACAACTACATCCAGCCCTCCCTGCGCCTCGCTCCGGCGCACCACGTGCGCGGCCGTGAGGCGGCACTGGCCTCGCACCAAGTGCGAGCTTCAGAGGGATGCAGTTTGTTCTCTGGGCAGCGGAAAAGTCTTTGCGGCATGGCTTTGTTCGTCGTTGTCGGGGTTCTGCATCTGGTCTTGGAGAAGTTTCCTTGATGTGCGCGCACACACACACACACACAGAGGCTGGGCCAACAACCTGGCAGCGGTACTTCAGCACTACCAGGAATTACTGGCTGCCTGCTGAAAGGGGTTCTGGAATTCCTGACTTCGTCGTGGATGTAAAGCCCAGCTTTAGTGAATCCAGAGGCAGTTCCCTGAACCATCCCCTACTTGTGCAGGTGGGGAACCCTGCAATGCTTCACACTAGGTTGGGGGCACCTGATTCTTCGGCAAACAAAATGGCCTTGCCTATTGACGGGCAGCGTCGGCGGTGCCCCCAGGCTGAAAGCCTCGCTCCCAAGATGCCAGAGTTTCACGAGACATGTAGACAGCAAACATCAGATCCAAAGACAAAGCCCACCTCCGTGACAAGTGCCATGACTGCACCGAGTCAGATTGTCGAAGCTTGTCAGCTTGTGACGCTCGGGGGCTGGTTGGGTTCAGGTCAGATTTCGTAGGCTGGGGCTGGGGTATGCTGCGCAGAGCAACATCAGTTGTCTGTTGCAGCTGAACAGGCTGCATGTCGCTTCGCAGCGTCAACATGAAGTTTGCGCTAGTTGTCTCCAACATGTTGGTTTGATGGTGCTGCACTGTGCATTGAGCAAATTTTCGGCAGCATGCAACAGCGACATGCGCTGGAAATGTGGCAGCTGTGTTTCGAATGCCATGCTCTACAACAACATCTGGAGTCCCTCTACAAATGCAGCGACATGGTGACAGGTATCGTTCCCAACGCCACATGGCGTGCTAATCTGCACACGTCTGAGTCTTCGCAGAGAACTAGCCATGCAGAATCGCAGTGCGACATGCGTCAGCCTGCTGCCAGAGCTTTGCTGTAAGAGCCAGTTTGAAGAAAGAATCCCAAGCATTCGCAAAAGTGGCTTTACCCTCAGCATCAAGTTTCCGGCCCATGGCACACGGTAAATGTCACAGGTTGCACTTTCCACGCGGACAGTGGCCTGACACACAGGGCAAGAATCATGAAATGGAGTTCTTGCATGAAGGACGATATCAATTTGGAGCCATTCGTGAAGTCTGGGTGTCCGCACAGGCTCGGGGTTCTTGAAGATGGCCGAATACACACCAATGAGCTCACCCGGGGTGGTGACAATCTGGCGATCCATCGACGAAAGAGCAAGACCAGCAGGCCCTTCGATCTCAAAGTACGAGTGGAGCATAGGATGCTGGACTGTGACGCGCTGCAGGGCAAGACACATGCCGCATTCTCGAAGCGACCTGCGATGCTCCCATGGCGGCCGCTGCATAGCGCGGCGTGCGAGCAGAACGCCTGGCATGCGTGCAGTTGCCGTTGGGTAAGTTGCGAGGCTTCAGCAGTTTTGCTCGGGTTCCACTTGACGCCATTGCTTCAGTAGACTGTGCTGGAGAATTCATCTTGTGCTTTCAAGTCTTGGGTCTTAGGATGTCTTAGGCATACGGAATTCTCGAACCCGACACCAAGCCCTTGTCCTGATCTCGTTTGGTTCCCAGCAAGAAGTCCAGCCCGAGACGGAAGAGCTCCCCAATCCCAACACCATCAAACTTGGCAGCTGTGCGGCGCTTCCTTGCCTTCATGGCCCGGTGGGTAGCAAAAGGCCACTGCACCCTGAGCACTCTCGGGGGCTGTTGTGCTGAATTTCCGTTCTTCTAGCAGGTAAGCGGCCAAGAGCATTTTGGCTGCACTTATGTGCCTGCCGCAGGATCGTCACCTCCTTGCATTCAGGCTCGCCATGCCGCAGGAGAACCTAAGAGGACACACCCAAAACCAGGAGCGATCCGCTTGAAAATCCTGTTGGAGGGCATCCAAATTGACTTTCACAAGGCTCGGTTAGGGCCACGGCGCTGCCCCGATCCAGCGTGCAGCTTTTCCTCAGAGCATGGTCGCCGAAGCTGTGAATGGAATGTGAGACTGTTCCCAAAGACCTGTCATCGCAGGTGAATCTCACGCTTCGCGACTCTGCTTCGTACGGCCATGAAGGAGAAGCTCGAAGCGATACAGAACGGGAAGAGCTGAGACCACGGCATTGCCTTCGAAGTGCGGACCTCTAGTGGCTTGGCACTGTTCCTCCTCTGAGGTCTCGACGGGGCGCTGCACATGCTGTAGGTTGGTGTAGCTTGAAGCCTCCCATTGCAGTCTGCGACGCCTCTGCGAGGAATCGCTGAGCAGCTGGCCATTCGCTGGCGGAGGGCGGGGTGCAAATGGTCCTGAGTTTTCACTCAGCACACTTCCTTGGGAAACGCTGCGAGCTACAGGCTTCTTCGAACGATTGGAATGTGGGCATGTTTTGGCCTCCTGCATTGCAGAGCGAGTCGCTAGGCGGGGTACAAATGTGGGCTTGATCTTGTGTTTGTTGATCGGTTCTCTGCTTCGCCTCGTTACAGTCTACTCGTCCATGAAGAGTTGTGCCAGGGGTGGTCGAGGTTCAACACGTTGCAACTGTTGCAGCTGGTCTTGACTAAGTCCTATCCCAGAGCCTCTGACACTCGAGATTAACAGATCAGCGGGGTCCAAGCATGCGGCAATAGCCCGCTTGCTCGCGGTACCGGGAGGGACCACCACCTGCAGCACGTGGCCTCGAATGCGAGAGTCGTGAGACGTGCTGCTGAAGCCTCCCCATCTCCGAGACGGGCTCCACGTCTCTCACACTGCGCACCCGAGACTCCTTCCTTCATGCACTGGGCTTTTGGTACTTTGGCACCAAACTCACCACGCCAAGCTGCGACAAAGGAACTCGGCGGCTTCCCGTCTCTTCGCCTGGCACACTGTGCAGATACAGTATTGTGCGGACCAAGTCCACATGTGATGAAACACCAGCTACATCGACGCGCGTCCAGGTGCATAACTATCTGTCTATCTGTCCGTCGTCTGCATCCGTACATCTGCATGCTGGTGCTGCTGGTATGTACACGCTTTTCGTGAAAACGATGATGACGATGATGATGGAGATGATGGCAAGCAGCTTACACTAACAACACCTGCTGCCATGAAAGCATCTTACCACGCTCGTAAACCCACCGTTGATCTGCATGTGCCTTGCAGTCACGACAGTGATAGCAATGATGTTCGTGATGGCCACGGCACATGATAAAGTGGACATTATGGCGACGACCTCTCTGGATACAAAACAAAAAACATGTGCTTTCGTTTGTTTCATCGCCGCAATAAGACATGATGTGATGCTGACTGACAGGCTACTTGTACGATGTTGGCCGGAAGCTGAAACTCAACACTTACTGCCACAGCTGCTGCTGCCGCAGCTGCAGGTGTCAGCCAAAGGTATCCATATAGAGAGCTTTAACCGAAACTTGACAATACTACTGTTACATCGGGCGGGTAGAACAACTAGCAGTACAGCCACGCCATAGCAACAAAACTAAGACAATGAGTGCGACATGTACTACATTATCACGAAGCTGCATTTCAGATGGTTTACGAAAGGGATGCTTGCTATCGCAAATAAAGATGATGGTAGGAGCAGCAGACAGACTCTGAAGAAGCCATGGGTGTGGTCTATGAGCTGGTTGGAGTTGTGCAGGAGTCGTTCAGTTCCACTTCCCAGGATGTGGAGTTGGGGCTTCGAAACGATCGGCATTCAGTCGTGTGGAGCACGTGTCCTTCTTTCGGGCTTGCGGTGAGGTTCCGTTCTGGCTTCCCATCCAAACATAATCAGCCCTTTGTCGCAAGGCCCAATGTCCGTGCCACAAGGCTTTCATCTTTTTCAGCTGCCAGCGCGCTTCCGCTTGGCTTTCTTCGTCTTCGAAGCTCCTGCTGCAGGCATCGACGCATCGATCGGCAGTCTCATCCTACCCTTGTGCGGCAATCGGCAAATGTTTGTCAGAAGCTTCAAGCGCGTTGCATCCACCTCTCGAGCAAGCTACTCTGAAGGTTTCCGTCTTCAGCCTAGGCGAATCCCATGAGATGACTTTCAATAATGACGTGCCATTAAAACCCAGGAGCTACGTGTAACCGTTGGGTCAAACCCAGCAATTAAATATTTCGCAGGTGGACAACTGCTTGAGCAGTGATTTCAGGGGAGCCAAGCCAAGTGCTGATGCTCCTTCCGGCATCACCTCATCTGCGGCTACCTGCAGTGTGTGATGTACTGACTTCCAGTTTTTCCAGGTTTTGAAAGGGAATATCGCGGAATGGGCGATAGATAGCCTGAGAGCAGTCGCTGGCGGCTAGTCCCCGCCTCATCTTCTTTTGCTGCTGTGTGTTTCGCCACATGCGTCCTGAGCGAGTCCATGTCCCCACCTTCCTATCCATTCCATCCCCAAGAAGACAAGGCCAAGTGATGCCGTGGGGCTGCGTGCGCTTCAGAATCCCGGAGCCTGGCGCTTTGCACGCGAAGGGCACCTCACGCGCTGGGTGAAAGAAGGATCGGCGAAAGGCACAGAAAGTCGAAAATCCGCTTCGGTGTTGGCGAAATCTTGGGATCACAAGTCAGATTAGAGTGGACTTGCCTCACTCTCATGGTGCACTTGGGCAAGTACTCACGTCCTACGTAGTAGCCTAGCTTTAGGTTTACAGGTGGTGGCTTGTAGCTCTGCTCAACATTTTGCTGGCTTGTTGCTGCAGCGCAGCATGCCTTCTACGCGTTCCTTCCAGCGGGAAGTCCGAAGAAACCATATATCCGATCGGTCGAGGACTCTCCAGGTTTTGGCGCGCACTCGGACAATCCAAGCGAAGCATGTGGTTCGAGGTCAGACGCGTGAAACTACCGCTAGTCGGGGCTCTCCAGGTTTAGGGGAAAGCACGTCGTACGAGGCACCGAGGTCTGGGTGGCTGCAGGTTCCTTCTTGGGCGCTGCCTCAGCCACAGTGGCGGCGCGCTCCTGCAAACTGCTCAAACAGTTTTTCCACGCACATCTCGTGAACGGGGCGGGCAACTCGGTCCTGCTGTTTTCTCACCTGCTTCCCGCCAGGCTTCCGCGGCGGTCTTCGCTTTACCTTGCATGCAGCCACGACTCTGAGTCTGCCTAAATGAGCGACTCCGGTAGCTTGATCTCACAAGGACTCAGGATTCAATTAGCTCAAGGCTTTCTGCATGTGGAAGTTTGCCTACGGTACTCTGCTGGACAATCTCCCAAGCTTGTGATGAACAACGGCCCATCGTACCAAGAGCTCCCAGCTACTTTGGACTTAAGCAGTCTTTCGATCTTCGGCGGACCCAGTTGGCCCTGGTCTGCAACTCCAAGTCTTGCGAGCATAGGAGCAGTCATTCACTCCTTACTTGCTTGTGCTTCTGGCGCTCTGCTCCATGTCCCAAACCACCCAACTGGAGCATTCGGAAATTCGGGCGGGGGGAGGGACACATCAAAAGTGCCTTGATCGCATGGCCCTTGTAGTCGATGCCATCCAGCAGAATCACCTTGTCGGCATCGTTGGGATCCTGAGTTAACGCAAACACTCCGCAGTTCAGCCAGCCGTCCTCAAGCATCTGTAGCGTTCAAAACGTCCTGGCTTTCAGGCCAAAGAGCTTTGTAGAAGATGCAGGCCGTACCCCGCGGAGACCCATCGCTGTCTTTGTGGAAATAGAAGCGGCAAATCTCCCCGAACCTGACGCGGCCTAGACTCTAGACCAACCATCGCAGAAACACAGAATAGCAAACTAACTAACGTATACCATCAAGAGTGGACAGTGAGGCGCCCTTCTGCGTGAACTTAGCAAAGATGGGGACTAACTACCGAGAGAGAGAGAGAGCGAGAGGGAGAGACAGAGAGTTGCGGGGGGCAAACTGTATCTAACAGAAGCATCTCACGATCCCCAATCACAGAACTAAAGCAGTCCCGAAGTAGGGCCACGATTTCGAGAGGTAAGCTACGAATAGGAAAGGTTGGAGAACCTGGGCCGACCTCACAAGTTGAGCTTGCAGCGCGCTTCTACACGCCGACAGCATCCACAACACTTGAATTGCCGTGCTATCCCTCACCCAGTACTACCCCCTCGTCACTCCCACCGCTCTGAATTGTCCGAGGAGCTTGGCGAAGTCCTTCCTCAAGGTGTCACCGTCAACGGACGCCGGCAATGCCTCATGCAAAAGCTCAGAACCTAAGAACAACTTCCTTCAAGATCCCCAAGTTCCTAAATTCGGTCTCGCTTTGAGGAGAAAAACTGCATAGGAGGCCCAGCTGACGGAAGCACCCGCTCATTCTGCGGACTTTCGCGCCCGCATTGAAGCCCGCTGGGACCCGCTTCAGCTCCAAGGCCCACAGACTTCTCATGCTGGGGCCCGGGGCTGCCAGGAAGATCTGCCCATCGCGCTTGCCGCTGGCACTTTGGCCTCGTGGCTGGCAAGCCAAGCGCAAGCGCGGGCATGAGTGCCACAACTCAGCACGAGGCCCACGGGGCCTACAAGTTCTGCTGCGCTGATCAGAAAGATTACTTTCCAAAGGAGCGCACGCCTCCGAACAGGGCTTACAACCATGCATGAAACCCTGCGCAAATTGAAGCCTGAAGTCACCCGGCACATGTCCAAACATCAACCTTGTCCTTGCACAACCTGCACTGGCATCCATGAATTCTGCAAGGTGCTCTCTGCTGCCGGCTCTGCGGGTGTCTTCGCAGCAGCCTCCACTACCCAACGCAAGCGTGAATACTCCTCGTTGACCACGCCCTACAACGTGTCATGTGTAAGGTCATGCCACAACCGGGAACCATACGATACAGTCGTTGCCGACTGGGTTTTCGATGGGTCATTCTTGAAGCTCTGAAGCTCTGAAACACTGCTACCAGTAGCACCTTCCAACCATTCGCTTGCACGTCAAGTATGCAGCATGTCTAGAGAAGTTCATGCCCTTCTGAACACCAAGATGATCCAGCGGTTTGACGCGCCGAGGCCACCGTAACGTCAGGGACATGCGGGGGTCCAAAGTTTTATAGCCTTGGCAAGCGCTAAGCCATTGAGAATCGGAGTCGCTACGCAGGACTGAATGAAGGTCGCCAAAACTCACCGGAAGAAAATCGAGCGGATCTGTTGGCCACAATTGCCTCTATCAAGCTCAACTTGCTCTTCACGCGCTCTTGTAAACATCGTCTTCCCAACTGGGTCTTGGAGGTGCTGCACGTTCAGCACTCGCCTTCGCTTGCTGCACTTTCTTCTCGGCCTTCCGGTGAGGAGACGCATCCAAGTATGAAACCAAACAGCTGCATCCGCGTCTGCCGGCTGCCGGCCATCAGACCAAATTTCTGAAAGAACTGCTAAGGTCGTTTTGGTGTGCGCCTCGGCCTGCTTTCTCGCCTGCTTCTCGGCCTGCGGCATACAGCTAGTCCCAAACAATGGAGGCTGCCCATGTACACCAAAACTTCCTGAAAGGCAGCGCGACACCCGTCTCCATTTCAAAAGCAAACACCCAAAGTTTCTCGAAATCTTCCCACACCTGCCTTTGTACCATGCATGTGTTTTTGTTACTCATGCACGTCAACCCCAACATGCTTATGCAATCGTCAATGATCGGAAACTGCCCGTCAAGGTCGAACTTTGCGCCGCAAGTCTGGTGTGCCTCTTTCCTCTCCTTGCGATTCATGGGCACCTTGCCCTCGTCCTTCTCAAGGGCAAGAGCTCCCAAGAGTTAAGTTGGAGGCTGTGCAAAAGCCATGCCCAGAGCTGCCATGTGCTACAAAGCCAGGTCCTGCTCATGTGCAATGCATAACATGCCACGAGACTGAAACGGTGAACTCCGAGCACCCTGCGCAGAATCTATCCAATTTTGTCCATCAAGGCAGCCCTAAAGCCGGAAAGTCATCCGCGCTTCTCGGGTGCAGACTGCCTCTTTCCAACGGCTTTCGGATGTCGCGATAATCGCGACATTGCCACTCCGACACCAACTTGCAAAACAGGTCCTCCGAAGATATGGAGGCATCTGCATCTGAGGACCTGGGCAAGCTGCTGAGGGGGCAGGGGAGCCTGCAGCACTTGGGCGCAGCTCCCCCTATGCGGGCTTTACAATGCCCCGGTCTCGTGAAGACGCAGTTCGAGGCCTTGACTTGGCCTCCCGGGGCTCCCGGGCTCCCAACCCGCCCAAGATCTCTGCATCTTGCAGCTCCGGGGGAAGGTCCTTTGACGAAAAGAACCAGAAAACCAAAACGCGGGCTTTCTAGTTCGTTGGAGATTACAAGCGTATCATAGTGTCTCCTTTGTTGGTGCGACCATGCAAAAAGCGCTTTTCCATCTTTGTGCGTCCCGTCTCATTCGAGTGTTCAGCAATGATCGGCTGATGATTGAGACTGAGCTCCTTCGTGAGCTTGCAGTACACTTGTTAGCACGATCTCGATGCACACGGGCATTTTAGCCACAAAGACCCGGCAAAGGCTAAACAAGGTCGAAAACTCGCAAATTGAACACCCAGTGATTCAGTAGGGGCAGATCAAACCAAAGGCTCAAGGCTACTATATCCGTATATCCCTTACCCATGTCTACCCATGCTGCCCAAAATGACATTCCTATCCCCATAGACTCTCAGATTCTCCCTGTTCGTTTGTCCCAGAGGGTCACTGTCCTCCTCCTCAGTCGGGATTTTGGGCCGCTTCCAAGTTTTGCCGGCCGCGCCACCTCAAGCCAAGGAGCTTTTTATCTGGTATATTCCCGAGAGATCAACAGTGTCTTTCCCGAACGTTAGCCGACGCCTCCATCGACATCTTTATCAGTACTTATCAGCTTGTCATTAATTACAGCAGCATTCCTCCCCGCTCACGGCGATGCTGATGATGCCATACTCAGAAGTCTTTCTGCCAGGGCCCGGGCTTAGGCCGCCCAGGCTTTCGACGAAGGCGGAAACCTTCCACAGAGTCCACAAAGATCTTACGATGTGACGGCCTTCACCGCGGCTGTCCTGTTACTCGATGCGGGCTACACACGCCAAAGCACAGAAGATCATTCTGGTCTGGAATACTTTCGATCAAGGCCTGAGAAATTGGAGAAGCATGTTTTTCGATAAATCTTTGCTTGCTGGAATGGCAACACGACTGAGCTGTGGCAAGGCTTGCCACGCGAAAAAGGTGACTGCAACCTGCAGCCACTTCGAAGGCTCTGCCCGCCTCTGCCGCTAGCGGCTGCTCTCCCTCACCTGGCACTGCCGGCACGATGTCAGAGCAAGGATTGAGTTACAAACCCCTTCCGGACTTGGGCCGACCTCCGAGGCACCGCTACGTGCAACCGTGTGCAACACGGCAACAAGCTGTCTCTAGCAACGGCTGGGTCTACATAGCTATTCGACAACACCGCCCTTCTGCCAGACTCCAAGACTTCAACAGAGATCGACCGAAGAAAAACCGTTTGGATTTTTTCCCTCTCGCAGGAGGTTTGGACAGCGTTGAAGCTTGGTAGGTTTGATCCCGTCTGGGGTACTCGACATGCTTGCAAGTCACCCGAGCAGCTTCAAGAAGCCCCTGACCTGTGGGCTCAATGCTGTTGGCATCTTGGACTGGAACCGTTCTTACAATAAGCCACATGGAGCTGCATCACCCTGCTTTGTCGGGGTGACCTAACAACATGCACCTGCACTCTGTACGAGTAGAAGCATCCAACTCACCATATCCATGTCCTTGTCCATGACCACGCTCATGCCGTTCGCCGTGCGGCTGTGCGGCTGGCTGACAATGCCAATGCTCACCACGCTCATGCCGTTCGCCGTGCGGCTGTGCAGCTGGCTGACAATGCCAATGCTCTTGTCCGCAGTCACAGTCCATGTCATGGTAGTCCCACGCGTGCTCGCCCCCGTGTTGGTCTTGCTGGCCTTCCGAGCCAGCACACGATGTGCTCGGAGTCCCAGGTCTGATTTCGAGAAGCTTCACATGGCACAGCGCATCTTCCGGGATGGAGCCAACATTACCTTTCCAAGGAGGCAAAGCTCGTTCCTGAAGCACAAGGCCTTTGGTTGCCAGTGCTGTAGTCATGGCCTTGTCCAGATCTGGGAAGCGCGGGAAGTGGGCATAAAGCATTGAAGGCGCCAGGGCTTGCGTTCTTCCCTCGGCCGCTTGTGGCAGCAGCACGGCCTGCAAAGCGATAGTGAAGGGCTCCACGGCCGCAAAGGAGTAGACAAGGTCTGCGCCGATGGCCAAATCGAAGCGACGCTGCAAAAGCTCATCTGCTGGCTTCTCCTCCCAATCGAAAGCGCAGCTCGAAGCGGACCCGCCCGCTGATTGGATGAAGTCGGCATTCATCTGCATGTTGAGCTGTATTAAGCTTAACCTTGCTTGCTCTGGGAAGAACATCGGCTAACCAGTCCCTGCAACTACCGATTGTCCATATCCTACAAGGCGACCGAGGCTCAGGTTGGAGTGGTCGGTGAGAACCACTTCTGCACCCACAGCTGCTGCCGCAAGGCCCGCTGCCCCCGTGCCCGAGCCAAGCTCCAGAATCCGGGGCCTCCAGAACAAGGAGCTTATGTGGTTATGGGATGCGGCATGTCGAGGCAAGCGGTCTCCTGAAACACCTGCAACGACAAAAAACCAAGCGCCTCGGGGGAAGAGCTGCCAGGATTGACGTGGCCTGGGTTGCCAGGATGCAGCCGGCGGCCCAGACAGCGCCCCCAGGGCCCAGCTCGGCATTCCTCGTGGCTGCGCGGCTGCAACTTCAAATCAAAGCTTCACAGGACGACAAACGTCTACGAAACGCCCATTCCAATTCCTAAAAAAGGTAGTCCCACGTAGTCCGACAACTCAGACTCTGAAACCCTTGAAACGCTCGCTGTCGCTCAAGCCATGGAGCGAAAGCCTGCAGTAGCGGCAGTTCAAAGCTTGTCGAATGCGAAGCTGCAGGCCTGCCCTCAGAAGGTCTGTGGGTTCTCGGCTTTCTTAGGTTTGTCTCTGGCCACCAAATGCCAGTGGCCATTGAATGCACCTCAAAACCACTTGCTTCAACAAGTCCCTCAGCAAAGCACCTCACCGGCAGAAGAATGTCGTGGTGCTCCGCCCAGTGCCTTGCTTGCCATCAGCCACGCGCAATCCATTTCCACTCCCTCTCTGGCAAAGTCGTCTCCATTACATGAACTTTGGATGTGGATTCAAGCCGCATCGCTGTTCCTAGTGCATGGTCAATTCCATGCGACCGTCGTAAGTGCCAACTCAAATTCTGGTCAAGCCCTGAACCATAATGAATATAAAATTCCTGAAACCATTGTCGACGTGGGCAGGCGGCCGATGCAAGAGGCTGGTGAACTCGACCAACTCGGCGCGAAGCTCTGCTGCCCATTCAGGATCTCAGTGACTTCAGGCGGACTGACGAGAAGAGTGGAGTTTGCCCCCCCCTCCCCCCCCTCCCCTCACCCTCTCCCCTTCAAGAAATTTGGAACCGTCGATTTTGGCTGGGGCTGACAAGGGAAGGTGCTCAAGTTGTGTTCCGACGCTGCATGCATTTGTTTCCCACTTTCGGGTTCTTAGGCTTTGAGGCAGCATTCCGCCCTCCTGTACGGCGTTTCTCTGGAGAGTATGGCCGCTTCCAAACTGCCCCACAAAGCATCTCTGAAGTGCCCGCAGTCATCCTGCAGGGCATACCACCAACTGCTTAGGGCGGGGATGTTCGTGCAGTTCGCAGCGCTCTCTTAAGTATCCCCATGATTGGGGCTCGAAGTGCAGGAACTACCAGGGAGCTTCCATCTGCGGCGAGGCTGCCGTTTTCGGCCAGCTTCAAGGCCTCCTCGAACTGGCCGACTGCATCCTCGAGCTACGACAAAACCTCTACAAGATCCAAGAGACTCCAACATCCCTGAATTAAGAAATGTTCCTCAAATCATGTTAGGGATCCTACTACAAGTTAAGGTATATTCCTTGTTTAAGGGATATCGAATATTGGAGCCTTTGGGACTACATTGCGGCTGCTGGTGGTCAGGATCGAAGAAGACTTTGGGTTGGGACTCCTGCTGTGGCACATCTTCTTTGGGTGCCACGCGTGATGTCTCCAGCGATGGATGCAAGTTCGCTTGAGACTTAAGATGCACCACTTGCCAACCGAGGAGAGGGTGAGCCGCTCACAATGCCGTCGAGAAGAGAACTCTAACATACTTCAGTTGCAAGGACGTCCTGTCAACACCTGTCGGAGGCTGAGGTTGCTTAGGCAAGCCGAACACAAACACGAATGCAAAAACAGAGAAAGTTTGGTGATGAAGTCGACGCTACGACGACTACTGTGCTTCGTCGAGGACGAGCACCAAGTGCAGGGGGTCGAAGACAGGTGCAACCCCCACAAGTTCCGAGCGACGTAAAGCCACCGGAATCAAACCAGAGGGTGAGCGTGAGCCTTAGCCCTCTCGCAAATCCTAGAAATCGAACACATCGGAGCCTCGAGCTGTCCGGCATTGAAGAGCGCTCTTCCCAGGGTGGCCTCTGATAGAATCGGCAAGCTTTGGCCACTTTTGGGGCTTATGGGACAAATGAGGGTTTCAGAGCCTTAAGCCACTTAAGCCCTCACGGACGAAACCGCGCCTTGCCCGGCAGCCAGTCTGCGCTGAGCTTCACGGCTTGCTCTGCTGACGCCACAGCACCCTGAAACCTTGGAGTCTCGTTTGAGGTTGGTTCTGTGCTTTTGTCCGCTTTCTTGGTTTACACTGGAGCGTTGACGAGATCATGAATGCGTGCTGAATCACAATGAATGCCCCGATAATGTGAATACTGCGAAGGGGCAGGATTCTTTCTTGCCCTTGGGCCCACTCCCTTGGGCCCACTGCGACGATTTGCTTGCTCCTCTCTCGAGTGGTTCTAAGGGCATAGGATGCAAAGTGATCCCAGGAACGGAGACCCCGTCGTGACTGTCCTGAAAACCTTTGAAAACCACAACACGCCAATGCATCAGAGCAATTCACAAGAAAGATCTCAACCTCCTTACACGTTGGGTTCTTTCAGCCGGTCTGCTGTCCCAGCTCCATCAAGCATTGGGCTCGAGCCTTGCAGTCAACGGTACTGTTGCGGCTCTTTTTGCGCACTTTGGAATTGCGACCATCATGTTCACTGAGCTTAGTGTGGTGAGAAGTTGACTCAACGGGCCGAAACAAGCGCACAGAAACGTGCGTGTGTATGCGTGTGCACGCATGCATTTTGTGCTGTCAGTCCTTCTGTTGAAACACGGATCCTGGACCGAAGAACCCGTGGTTAACTCTGTTGGGAAGCGAGTTGTACAGTCTAAGCACAAGCAAACTCCACAGCAGGTCGCAAGTAGAGGCAGCCATGGATCGATTATTGAAATTCTCGCGTCTTTGGGATATCTCTCGGCATGCCTCATAGTGCTTGGCAGAACTCGGATCCAGCTGCGAAGCCTGGCTAATGACTGAGCTGCTTATGTTTCTTGCGTTCTGTGTCATCTTGGCTCGAATCGGGGTTGACCGGTTGACGAAAATTAGACATGGCTGAAACTCTATGGCCATGTTTCTTACCGGGCTTGGCAAGGGTTCCCCCATGCCATGCGAGCCCTGTGGTTGAGATCGCACCGCAAGCCTTTTGGAAGAGCTCTGCCGCCCGGCCGAAGTGGCCGTCCTCTGCCAGGGTAGTGGCCTCCAACCAGTGGTGTAGCGTTTCTGTTGTTTTGTGCTGCTGGATTCAAGTCTAGCCAGACAAAGGGGAACCGAGGGAAGATAACCTGCAGAAGTTGCTAAACAAGGTGGGACCCCGGCGTTGTACACGCTTCAGGTTGGCGCAAGATCATCTGCAGGGCAGGTTCGGAAGTAAATATTGTTAAGGGTCTCCGAACACTGAAAATCGTAAGTGTGGCGCCATCGTGGCAAACCTGCGCAAGTCGTGCAGTGAACTGGCAAAACCGTTTGTAGTTGCGGCGCGAGCCTGCCGGAAGACCGTGTCAGCAGAGCTGCATTGCTCCATTGCAGGCGGGTTGGGGGGTGCCTCAATTCTCAAGCTTGGGCACGCCAGTCTTGGACGCGTTCGAGCTTCGTCGCTCGCAGTGACAGCAGTGAGAACACTTTCAGTCTGTTCTTTCATGACTCTGCTACCAGAGAAGAGCTGTCGATGACTCGCTGTCACGGTGCTGTCGCATGGCTCGGGCCAGAACTGCGGAGACAAGGATGTCTAGAAAGCCTTCGCGAAAATCGCTGGTATTACACGATGCCGACGGAATGCGAACGCACATACATGTAAATCAACGTGCACGACTGTGCAAGCAGATGCACACTTGCATGCATCCAGGCAGACAGACAGACAGACAGACAGACAAACAGACGCAGGCAGGCAGGCAAGCAGGCAGGCAGGCAGGCAATTAAGAGCGAGTGACACCTTTATATGTGAGTTGAATCTATTATACGTATTGTCTGTCTGCATTGCATTCGCAGGCTGAGATGTGTACTGTGCAATGCAAGTAGACACTCACCTGCACCAAATGCAGCAATCTGCATTTGCCCACTAGGCTCACTGACATGCAGCTCCCGAAATGCCCTCCAGTCTTCTCTGCCGTAGTGCGACCCAGGCCTGAAGGCTCTGCCGCTTTACGCTTCAGCAGGCCAGCGGCCTGCCAGACTACGGAGGGGGGTTTTGCATGCGCTGTTCAGCAAGGAGTGTTCTTCAATCGCGGTGGGCCGTGCTGGCGAGAATTCCCGCTTGCTGCAAGATGTAGCCACTTCTCAGAAGCCCATGCTTCACTCTAAGAGGTCCAAGAGCAAAGCTTGAACGAGCCGTCGCCTTCTTGGCTTTCGGCTTCTTGCGGCCGTTGGCGGCAGGCACCACCATTGCAGCAAGGGGCTGGGTAAGGTGCCCTCAGGGCCCTCGTGAGGGGTTTTTACAGACATGCTCGTGATCATAGGTTCTGCAACTAAGAACGGGAGGCAGCTGCAGCAGGAGCGGAGCTCTGCTAGAAGCCTCGCGTGATGCGCAGGCAGACCTCGGAAGATCGGGGCTGAAGCGGTGAGAAGCCCATGCTATGTGTCTGGTGCAGGGGGCATGCTTCTGCAGCTGCGGACCAAAACTCAGCAACGATCCTTGAAACATCGCAAATTGAGCCGAGAAGCAGGGGCAATGAGAGTTTTTGCATGCTTCGATTTATTCATGCTGCGGCTTCACTTCATGTCTCGAGGACGGGGCTCCCTCGAGCTTTGCTTTCAAGGCAAGATTCAGTGCGAAGTTGGACTTGCTGACTTGCGAGGCCGCGCCGCAAAAAAACACCTTAATCAATGCCATTACGCACATTGAAGCGTATATGCCGAAAAGCCCAAACCCGACTCCTAGGGATTGAAAAACATGTTGACGTATGAATCGTATGAAATCAAACCACAAGGCCGATGTGAGCTGAGGAGACATGGCAGCACATTCACATTGGTTCAGATAGGAAAACGGTTCTAGTGGCCATTTTTCTGCCTAGTGTGAAGGAAAACATCTCACTGATCGCATGCTCCCTTCCCGACGCCTCCTCCATGGAGCCCAGCAGGGCCACGTAGTCTTCGCGTGTCACGACCTGCGCAAAACTGCGATCCTTTTTCTCACAAGATCTCCACGAAGAACTCTGCAGTGTGACCTTTTGCCTCCGGCCTACACTAGCGACAGGATCTCAAGGCTCGGTTCGGTTTGGCAATGCTGGGCCAGGGCAGCGACGAGCAGCTTCGTCGGTTCCACGGTCATCACCGAGGCGGTTCTCGCCTGTGCTTTTGAGGCAACGTGCGCCCGGTCCCAGACGCGAGGAGAAGCCAGCGACGGAACTGGCTGAAACTGCAACTGCCGCCTCCTTCTTCAGCAAGGTCTTCGCGCCGAAGGCCGCCCCGGCACCCAAGCGGTTCACCATCTTCCCCAAGTCCTGGGTCCTCAGGAGGCACATGCCCTTCCCCAGCTAGCGGGGTTGGCAGCTCCACCCTGACATTCACTTTCAGAAGTTTCGAGGCCCAATGGGCAACATGTCCCCTGCACTTCTGAGCCCGGCACTTCCGCTGATTGCTGGGGCCCTTCATCCGCGTCCTGGCGCGGTGTTTCGGTACTTTTTGGCTCAGGGTTTTCGGAGTGTAGCGCAATCACCAAGTATCCTTTCAGACTACTGGGTTTGCCATGGTTAGCCGTACATAGCGCAAAGAATCCCGACATTGTCGGACAGTCTGCCAGCTTGGCCCGTCCTCTTGAGCTTCCCAAGAACCCCTAACTACAACGATTCAAACCGCCTGAGCACGAAAGGTTTCAGGCCTCACTCCCTGCCAGAAGAGGCCACCTCGGTCCTGCGAGCGTCTTCTTCTCTTCTGTCAGCTTGCTAAAATTCTAAAGGTCTAAAGCCCTGTTACGCCTTACGAGTTTCAAGAGCCACAGAGAGTGAGCAGACCTTGAGCCAAGGTGGTCGGACTCCTGTGTCTTGTCTGCTGTGTATCCGATTATGCACCCGGTCTGCTGTGTCCTGGGTTTCCTTCTTGCTCGGCGTTTGCTCTGTTTCATGCGGTCGCGCCGTTGTATCCTGGGTTTCTTGCTTGCTTGGGTTTGCTTTGTTTCATGGCGGTGTGCTCGCGAAGGTAGCTCAGTGTTGAAGGTGACGCGGTGAAGCTCAAATAATGGCCACCGCTGCTATCTGCTGTCAGGGAGGGCTTCGATGAGGACAGTAATAAGAGCAGTCTTTACATGCCACCATCATGAATCATAATCATCCCCGTTGTTATTAGTGCGAAGAGAAGTAGCTGATCGTCGATGGTAGGGCATCAGGCCACAGAGTGAACTTGTAAGCCATGTATGCAGGCTTCGGGGAAAGAGGGGCGAGATGCTGGTCCTCCCACTATCCAGAGCATGCTTGTGCCCCGTTTCGGCATTAAGAATGTACTCCTGCTCCAGAGCGTTGATCTGGGCTCGGTCCAATTCAAGGGAACTCACACAGCAGGACTAGGTGTCGGAAGGCATTCAGCTCGGATTTGGGTACCGATCACAGTCCACTCTTCAGGAAGGGTAGTTGAAAACCTTTGCAAAGCAAGCACCATGTGTCCTGAAGCCTTGTGCGGAGACTTCGCCTGCGTCCAAGGTGATTTGCGGCAATTTTCCAGGACTTGTGACTTCGAAGGTCAACAGCTTCCGTTCTTCCGTGGACAGCAATTCCTCACTGCTGGACCGCTTTCATGAGTTCGTCCAGGCTCGACCAGGAACAGTTCGGACACTTGAGTAATAAGCTTTCGCTTCAGGACTGTCGAACTTGTGGCTTTACATGGCTTTACCAAGGACCTCTTCGCATCCTGATGCTTCCTAGATTCTACACTCTTGTGTCTGACGGGTTCGTTGGGTTACAGCACAGGCAAAAGGGACGGGGGATCGATACAGTGCACGAGATGCTTCAGATAGAGTAGCGGCGTCCTCGCAAAGGTGCACGTAAAGCTGTAAAGGTATCTCTTGGAAAAAATCCAAGAGCTTCGGATTCGGCACAGCACCTCCTGTGCTCCTTCTCCGAGGGCATCGGGCTGATCGAGGGACTCGCCGCGAGAGAATTCTCCGAGCTCTCCTCGGAACCGACAGAAAGCGTGGGACTCTCCGGGACTCTGGGAGCTGCACCTCCTCCGCCAGCTCCGGCACCTCCAACTCCGCAGAAGGCGATGCCAAAATGGCTGTTTGGCTCAGCGACTTCGGCGAGTTCGCTGCTGAGTTCTCCTCGGAAGTGATTCGCGGGTGCTTAGCAGCTTCGCAGCGCTGCAGAGAGGCGGCTAAGCTGCAAATGCCCCTTGGCCCCGCGCTGGCTCGGACGTGCTCAGCTCCTCTGCCTCTGGTGTCGGGCTCTCGAGCGGGACCTCGAAAAGCGAAAGCTGAAAAGCGAAAGCCACGATCCCCCCAAGGGGCCCCAGGCCCAGGGGCCCCAAGGCCTGGAGTTGAAGAGAGCCTCGCTTCGCCTCCTCGGAGTCCTCGCATCGCAGAGCTGGAAGAAAACGCTCTAGAGGTGCCCCGGCCCCCCCCCCCAAATAGTATAGCTCGTATAGGCTACAGCGCAACGTTCTAGTCGCGCCCATTTGGCTTGCATGCTGCTTTCCGCAACTAACGCCGCCCGCCCATGACCCCGTAAAGTCCTGCCCAAAACTTTCCCCCAAGTAAACGCCACGCGAAACTTCATGTGTGTAATGCGCCAGGATCTAGTAGAAAGCCTCAGTATTCTGGAAGGCCCCCCCAAAAGCGGCCCAGGCCCAGGCCGAGGAGCCTCGCGGAAGATCACGCGGACGCCCTGGCGCCGTCCGCGATGCGCTCCTTGCGAAAGAGGACACACACACAATTACGAGCACTTACTTCTTTTTCTGGTGCGCTTTTCGTTTCTCTTCTGTGGCAGTGTCAGAGATTTGCTCTAGCGCGGCCCGATTTCGACAGCTTCACGGTATGCAACAGGCGGCTGGTCGCAACTGCACACCGCGAACGGGCTTCGAGGCAAGTCTGCAGTGAGTCTTCGCCATTCCTGAGCCCTGATCGAAAGCGGGTAAAGAACCTAGGTACTCGCATTTCGCATGTCTGCTCCAGCAATCCGATCGACAAGCGTTTTTCTTCCAGGAAGCGTAGATGGCTCTGAGAAGTTGTGATCTCAAGAAGCAAACTCTGAAAGAAACATCTCGGGCAGCCAAAGGAACGCCTTTCCAACCAAGTCCAAATAAACAACTGCCGCAAAAGAACACTCGAGCCCCTCCTTTGGGCGCCACTGGCACAGGCGGAGCCAGTCCCGGCGTCAAGGACCCACCGGAACTCGGCAGCGCCACGCCTTGGCCCGTCGGCGCATCGGGTCGTGCGAGGTTTTTCGAGGCGGCTCAGGTCCTGGGATCCGGCTGGAGCTCTGCGAGAGGTCCGAGCGCTGGGACCTTCTGCTCCGACGATGCGGTGATTCATGCTTCTTTCTCAACAACATTGGGTGGCCCACTGAGAGAGAGGGAGAGAGAGAGAGAGAGAAATAAAAGATACCGCCAGAGGAGGGAGGGGGGAGGTCCCATCCAATGCGACTGTTGCCGAGCCCGCCGCGCACTTGTCTGTGGTTGTAGTTCCACGATGCTTGCCTGGTCGAGTTGCAACCAGGATTGTGACCCAGTCCAGGGTGCAGCTCTGCCATGCAATTGCTGGACCGTAGCTCGTCGAGCTGAACACAGGTCCGAACAATGCCTCTGAGCCTAACCATGTCAATGATTGTTTCACTGTTTTTGCAGTGCCCCTAAATGAAGGGCAAGTGCGTATCAACACTGGAGCAGCCAACAGTCGACGCGGGGGGAAGCGTGCGAGCCGTTTCTGGCATCCAAGCCTCCAAGCCCCCTGGACTTCACCCCTAGATCTCTGCCTTTTCCCCTTCTCTGCCTTGGCCGGCTCCTGCGCGGACACCTCGGGGGCCTGGGACTGGGGCCGGGCGGCGCGGTCGGCCGTTAGCGCAGACCTTGAAGGAGACCCAGACAAACGCCACAAGCCCAGACTCAGACGCCATCCGCACAGATACTTCAATCGACTGAGGCACTGACAGCATCGCCTTCACAAAAGCACTCTTGCCACTCCTTCGAGTTTTGCGCACGAAGCTTTCAAGCAAGAATGGACGTCTGTGGCAGCCGTGGCTTGGCAGTTCTTCTTGTGCAACAAAAGCGACACCCGGTCCGCACGAGAGAAGCTTCGTTTGGAGGATTTCTTTCCTTCCTAGGGCAATAGGGCCATAAGTTACCTGCCTCGAGCGAGATCAACTGCAAGCCCCTGAGCCATGCGGAGAGCCGTGACACCACTGAGACTCAGGCTTTTCAGCAACAGTGTTCATCGCGTGGCCTTCCTGCGCTCGGGGCTTTGGGAAATGGGTCCTCGGCCCCTAGAAAACCCAGGGTAAGAGAAGATTGTGTGCTTCTCGCACTTCAGAGAATGAGGGACCCCACTCAGACCCCACCCAGTTTTGAGTCAGATTTCTGGAGATCATATTCAGTGGCAGTATTAAGAAATGCAAGAAGCCTTCCGAAACTCTTGTTCTTGTGCTTTTCATCAATACTCGTGCGAGTTGCTCGAACTATAACAAAACTAGCATTGCTGGTTACTGGTGGTGCGGTCATCTTCTTTGGCTATCCTCTTCGTTCTGTTTTCATCAACTTAGTGAGGCAGAAAAAATCTTAAAGCGGTCAAAAGGGCTCGGTGAAGACTAGGCTTTTCCCCGACCCCTCGCCGGAATTTGCGGGAAACCTACCAAAGTATACCCCGCCCGGAACCGGACCTCCAGCATCTTCGGTGGTCGAACCTGGCAAAGTAGGTCGCCACATTAAGGCTAGATTCAAGCTCTTTCCGTGGCCGCAGCACAAAAGCGACTCTATACTTTGGACTTGAGGCAGCGGCATGGATGCTGACCATCCCTTCCTCAGCGCAAGCGATGGCTTGATGGCTTGCAAGCTCAATTTGTCCAGCCCCCCGACAGTTTTCTCTTGCCACGGGCGGGAATTTCTCGCAACTGCAAAGTTGACGGGATTCCCAGGCGCTGTGATACTCCCCGTGACTTTCAGAAAGTAATGTAACTCACCACATCACCCTCGCTCTCTCGAGGCCTCCGGTCAAGTGCACCTCGTGGCTTTTTTGTCCGCCAAATTCAGTGACGTTCGACGAGTCCGACGAGAACAAAGCAACTGCCAGGGAGTGAGCCGGGTAAGTCTCTCGTCCCCTTGTCCCAACCGTCGCTATATACAGGAAGGCGCAGGGATGCAACTTCAAACATCCCTGTCACCTCCAGAAATCACATCGCGGGTCCGTCAGCGCAGCCGGCTGATCCCGGTACTTTTGCGCGAAGAGATTCCTCGGTGAATGGCTTGCAGGATCTCCCTTGCACATCAGCCACACCCTGAGGCACCCCGGATGTGAGTAACTTCGAAGTGCGAGGTCGGTTCCGGATTCGTGGCAAGAAGAATATAGCTGACTTTGACGACTTGAGGCCCTGCATTGAGGCAGGCATACCAGGGGTCATTTGTCACCTCGACAGTGCTGGCCAGGCTCAAGAGCTTATCTTGACGCTCCTGGCTTCACCACGTGCGGCTTCTTGATGACAGGCGAGGGCATCAGAACTGTGATAGGTTTCGACTCTCACATTCGCACAAGGCAGGCCAGCGTCCGCTAACCGCTAACTGTGACATGTCTAGTTCCTAAGCTTGGCCCGTCGCCTGTCGATGCTGGTCAACCGCGCTTCCGAGCTCAAGGGCAAATCCGATAATCCCGGCTACCCCACCAGCCCGAAGATATACGTTTTGCCTCGACCGCCTCTGCCTCGTAGCTAGAGCATGACATGGCCGACTCCATGGACTGCGTGCACAGCTTTCAGCGCTCCTTGCACTTCGCCGCGTCCTTTTTGCCATTCCAAAAACTTGTGCCTTGGCCGGCGTCCGTGGTCCTTGTCTGGCAGCACCGCTGAACCCAGGATCTGACTGGCACGCGCTTTTGTGTTGCGAAGCTCTGATGCCATATATGGACGAGGAATGCGGCACAGTGGCAACTGGAGCCTATAAAATGTGTTCAGAGCTCAGCCGAGTACAGGCTGTTAAGTGGCTGCAAGCGACAGGATTTCGGAGCTCCCTTGATGCTGGGCATCCCCTTTGAATCCGGCCTTTGAATTTGAGTTGTCTGTGTTAAGCAACACAAGCAATGCACATCAACAGGCTGGACAAACGCCTTGCAGTCAAGCTTCTTGTCGTACTGCGTGCCACCTTTTTTGTACAGCTCCTTCAAATTCTGACCCACCAAGTCGTCCAGCAGAATGAATCCTCGCGAGAACACCGTCCAATCACCAGAAAACATCATCTACGTCGCTGTGCGGAACTCGAAGGGCCTCTATATGCATGTAATGCATGTATGTATGTGCACTCACACACTCGATATACTGGGATTTACTTCAAGCGCTGTCTTGCCGGCACGGCAGCGCATGCAAGTCCTGCAGGCTCAATGTGCCAAGTGCATGTTGCACCGCCATCCTCAGCGCATGCAGCAGTTAACAATGCCAGCATTCATGGCCGAAGCAATACTGCAGCATATCTCTTCTGAGGCAAACATCTCGACCATGAAGATTTTATTGTTTTCCAATGAGCCCGGCTGAACATGTACAACGAAGAAGCATTGCCCCTTAGAGATGGTATGCCAGGTTGTCTACTGCTGAAGCATGGGTGTCTCCAGTGGAACGAAAGGCACTGAATCTTGCAGAGCCACCGGCCGTCCGCAGGAACCTGCACCGGACCCCGAAGCGGAACATCCAGCAACTGGGTCTTGGTCAAGAACCGCCAGCAAATTGAGCTGACTTCATGCTGTGCTGACTTGTTGTTGCGTGGTTAGACTTTATAGGGGCCAAAGCTTCTCGAAGCTTTCCAGTGTTCGGACTGCAAACCTGCGAGGAAGCTGGGACTCAACGCACGCTTCGTTACATAACACCGGCAGCCCCATGAGCTGCACATGCCGAAATTCTAGAGCCCCACGCCGCCGGGATACTGCCTATACTCTCCCTTATGGTTAAGAACCCCAAAAACTAGATACACGAAGCAACGCAAGCAAAGCGGAAGTCGATGGGAGAGCGCAGGAAGACTTGGACTCTACTCTGAGGTCGAGCCTCCTGGCTGCCTCTCCATGCACTCTGCGGTTTTCGCATATCCGCCCTGAGGCGCTTTGTCCTGGGCGAGGGTCGGACAGGTGCATATGCGGATGGGCGTGTGTGTGTGTGTGTGTACCATATGAGTACAAAGAATGGACTTCATCACAGTACTGCTGAGTTCATGCTGCTGTAAGGATCATAACCTCCTTACAACTGACGACTATGGCACTCATGATCAGAATATCGGCCTCCGGCGGCGCAGAAGCCTCAATATACTTTCTTTTGTTGAGTCACGGGCTGGGGCCGGACTTTTTGCATCAGGACTTGTGCAATCGCCTGAACACTGACTTCCACAATGCAAAGAATTAGTAAAACTGTACCTGGGGCCGGACTAAACACCCAAACCCTGGCTGGTTGGATCCTGGAGTCGCTTACTCTGTTCTTGGATTCTTGGGTAGCCAGAGCTCAGAGCGTTAAGGTCTCAGAGAGAGACTACTTAAGCCAAAAGAAGTCCTCGCACAAAAGCTCGGAGGCAAAAGCAACGCGCAAGCACTGTAGTCGGCCACTCAAGGCCCAGGCATCTGGGGTTGTTCCGAAATGATTGTTTCCGTGACGGGTCCTTATCTTAAGCTGTGATCCACACCCAATCTGCACAAAAGCAGAGGAAGCAGGCAACGAAAAACCTGCTAGGACAGCTTGGCATCAATGGCTTTAACTTGGTATGTGGGCCCTTCGAGCCTGCGCTCTACTCAAGGCACGAGTCTGAGAAGGGCATGGAAGGGCAGCGTCCAGGCCAGGAGGTCCAGTAGCCTCCAGGAGGGAACTTGGAGTTTCAATGAAATTGCGACCCAAATTCGGTGCCCTATTGTTTCGGAGCCCTTGCCTCCATCGTAGCCGGAGATGCCCACAGGGTTCGGCTGGCACCCCACCTGCGGCGACTGTGACCCTAAGTCGCTATGCCTTCCGTTGCCGGCTTCAATCTTGTCTCTAAACTATTCCGACTATTCCGTTTGCATGCGGCGAATCTGGGAATTCTGTCGTTAACTTTAGAGAGCAGAGCACGGGGCAACTCGCACATGTGCTCAATCACTCGGCAAGACACCTCGTACCCGATCGTCTCCCAAATTTCGTTGCCTTGGGTCTGACAGGATACACCAAGCCGGGTTCTAGAGTTTCAGCCTCTGGGGGGGTGGAGTTCTCAGGGTCACACGTTTCCGAGCACGATGCACTTGCTTGTCCGCTCGCTATCCCAGCCTGTCGCCCTCGAGTTTCAGGAGCAAGTGTTTTCGCTCCAGACTGAAATCTGAACCACCGGCGGTCAGCCGCCCTGTTTCGCCAAATTGAGGAGTTTGCAGGTCTGCAGGAAATTAGCTCCCAATGGTCCCAATAATTTCAGGGCGAGGTGCATTTTTCGACATGGTCTGGCATTCCGAACGTAGCTTGGCCATAGTCGAACTGGATGAACTGCCTTGCATCTTCACACAGTGCCCCTCTGCGACTCACGGTGCCGCCGCCGAGACGCTCGACGTGCGAAGCTCAGAAGCCTCTGTGACCAATCACCTCTAAACTTGAGAAGGGAAAACCCCTAAACCCTAAACCCTAAAGAACCACACCCTCCGTCTTCGAACTACCGACCGGCTGCAGAGTTCCTGGGAGCTCGGGCACTCTGCAGTGCGGGCGCTCGGCCCACGCATCCCGAAACCACACCCTGGAGCTCTGCCACATATCTGCACTACGGGGCAAAGAAGTCCATTCAGCTGGGCCGCCCAAACTGCGACCTGTACTTCTTCCAAAGAGCATCAGGGTTCTTCATCGTCACCTGACTGTCTTGAACCAAGGCAAAGAGTTGGCAGCCATCTTCACTTCGTGTGGTTTTTTGGCCCTAGGCACCTTGAATCGAAGGATGCGGTCGATGTTGAACTTTGGTGTCCGATCGCCCTCTGCATTGCGCATCTCGCCAGCTTTGTCCACGACCTTCTGCTACGTTGCTCTCAACAGCCTCACTTACTTCAACATCGCATTTCGGAAGGCCTGACAGGCAACTTCGCAGTCATACATGCAGCAATGTATGCACTATACACAAACACGATGAGGCTTCCGAGAAAAAGCGCGCTTGAGACATCTGCTGGCCTCGTTGTGCAGGTAGAACATGACGCCGCCAATGTTGGCCTGCGACTTGTCCAGGCCAAAACCCATACTCGAAGGTCCCTTCTGAAAGGCTGCCATGAGTTTCCCTCCAGCATAAGCTTAAGAGAAACACGTGCCCTGTGCGGCCACTTGGCAAAGTTCACATTCTCCCAGACACGGTCGTCGACGTTCTGCTTCTTCTGCGCCTGGGCTCAAAGGACTTCAGGATCGATATCACGAGAGGCCGGGCCGAGACGGCCAGGCAGAAAACCATCGGCGCAGTTCGCGTCCTGGGGCCCATGCACTGTACTGGTAGAAGGTCATCAGCTCGGGTTGAGTCGAAGCCACGCAGCTCCCACTGGGCTCGGGCACCTTGTGCTGCAAAGGAGTATGAAAGGCACGTCCCGCGCGATCGCTGAACGCTGTCGTGCACGGATGATGCCGGGCAGTCCAGCGCTGCGAACATCTTCCGAACAGGATCATGAAACGACCGGGGGCGGGTGAGCTCCGGACTCCGGAATGCAGGAGGAAGGAGATCGCCTAGCGGCCTAGCTAGTGAAGGAATTCCCACAAAGAGCTAAGCAAATTGCCAGACTTTCGCCGATGGCAAGCACACGAGGCAGCGCCTTTTTCTACCTAAGCATGGCGGCGGGTCCTTTTGGATTTTGTGCCGCGCACAATCGCTTCGCGTCCCTAAGCCATGTGGCCCATCGATCCGGCACAGCCCGACCTACACTCTACTTCATAGCCCCTTGCGCAGCCGAGTCACCTCATCCTTGCCGCACTGCTTGACCTCAACGTGCTGAACCTCGAAGCGCAGGCTCGACTCGGGAACGAATTTCAGCGAGACAGGGAAGGCGTGCATCGAGCCTATCTGAGAGCCCATCAGCTCTACTGTCCGCCGAGTAACAGGCGGCAGTGTCGGCCTCGCATCCGAAGGGGGTTGGGTCTCTGAACGCAGAAACGAACCATCGCAACTTCAGCGTTCCAGAATAAGAAGTCACTGCAATCTGTGTGAATGCTACCTGCCACACAAACCGTTGTAAATCTCTCATGTCCTGTACACTTCGGGTTTACGATTCCCTGCCGCTTGGACACGCCAAGCGAAACGGCTGGGCGGGTTTACGGAACTTTAAACCGCGAGTTCTTAGAGCAGGAGCGCTTTTTGCAGAAAGGCAACAGCTTCCTTACATCTGTGAGCCTGCCTTTTGGCTGCTTCGGGCTTTGAAGTGTCATACAGTAGTCAATTTTATCTGGTTTCGGAGGTGCTGCCGTACTGGAGCTCTGGCGTGGCTGCAAAGCTTCGCATCCAAGGTTTGGGGCAATGGCTGCAGCTTATATTGATTATTCTTCGAAGATATGAATCATCCCAAATCGCCATATGATCCATGCCGAGAAAAGATTACACTCGCAACGGAGCCTGACCGATGGCTGCGAGGTGTCCACGGCAGGGGTCCAGTAAGTGGAGCAAAAGCCACCTGGTCTTTCGGCACGGATAGGGATTGCTTCACTTCCTTCGTTATAGTAGCGACTGTAAAGCGCTGTATCACAAGAAATCCTCTCAGAAACATTTTACTCCGGAACGCATGCTTTACGCCCTCCGCAAGGAGAATGTAACCCCATGGTGGAATACCAACCAATCATGAACAATCATGCAACGAAAACAGTTACATAGTACCATACCCTCTCGGCCGAAATGCTGTAGTGAACAGGCTCCTGTCCAGTGCGGAACTGCGCAGTCTTGAGGTAGCAGCCTGCGTGAGTGATCCGTGCCGTCGGTTCCAAAACTGAAACGAACATGGAGAGGCATCACGCACACCAAGGACGCCAAGCGCTAAATTCGGGCTTGCTGCTCTGGCACGCTGAAGATGAAACATGGGAATTTGGGGCCCAGTATTTCGCTGTGCTGGATGGAGCACAAAGCTTTCTTCGTCTTTGCGTTTCATTCTGCAGGGCTGGGGGTTCGCTGAAGCGGACCCCGTGCCTTAGGCACTGCCATCCTATATGGAGCTGCGAAGACTGTGATCTTCTGCACTTTCTTTTTTTTCTCTCTATTCACTCCCAACTCTTTTGCGATTTTTTTCGCGTCCGGCTGCCTGCCCTCAGGAGCACCCTGGGCTTCCTTTTTCGCTTATGAGAAGACCGCCGGCCCTTAGCCCTCCAAGCTGTGGCCTTCGGCTTCCTTCCTGCCTTCGGAGGAAAAGTCTGACCGTCCCTTGGGCGCCCGGCTCCACCTCGTATGGACTCTTCCAGAAGAGCAAGGATAGACTCTGGCAGACTCTCTTTTTTCCACACAAAAAAGAGAGCATCCCCCTTAACTGAGACATCCGTCACAAGGGTATTTACAGTTTGCTTGCATGCCCCGCGCTGGGATGTAGGATCAATGGGGTAAAAGGACGGTGAATGAACAAAGACCCTGAAAACAGCAAAGAGCTTAGGCCAGCTTCAAGAGCTCATCCCCCTTCGAAGAAGTGTGCACACGAATCGTTTCGGGCCCACTCGAAGTGCTGGGTGTCATGGGTCATCTCTTCAGCCGCGGCACCGGCTATTCCGGCACTGTCTCCCGCTCGCGCCACGCAATTTGTTTGCGATCTTTTTGGCAGGCTTGGTTTGTTCCGGGCCTGCACACTCCATCCCCGTCTCGACGAAGGCTGCAATGGGGCCTTTGGCTCGGAAGAGTTTCCCCCCGTTGCACCTCCTTTGACCTTTTGCCAGCCATGGACGTTCACCAGGTTATCGGCAAGGGATAGCAATAACTGGTAAGGCCCAAAGGCTGCTTTTTTAAGCAGGCTCGCAAGAGATCTGAAAGCGCACGTGGGTCAAAGTCACAGACCCCATGAGGGCTAAACAAAGCTGCAGCGATGGATTGAGCTAGACAGGCGCCACGGGTTCGAAACGTGAATTAACGATCCTTTATCCTTTCGAGGACCGGGGCGTCAGGACATGTGCCATGCTCGACAATTTGGGCCCATGTCTTTTGTGCGGCTGTGCTACTCGAATTACCACTACCACCACCACGACCACCACCACGACCACGACCACGACCACGACCACGACCGCTGCTACTTACTATTACTGNCCCCAACACTTTTCAATCTGTACATGTTTGGAAATCCGCCGCATCCCTGGCCCGGCGGGCGTCGGCCTCAAACTTCTCCACTACCTTGGACGTTTCCTCCTTTGCCATCTCTCCGGCAAACTTTGCCCCTCGCACAAATTGCCGCTTGGCGGCTCCATGAAGTCGCACGACTCAAGCTTTACGCGATCTCCCAGTCGGGACCTTCATCCGACTCACTTTCCGACGCGTCCTCGATGGCTTCGGGGATAGCCGGGAGTGGCGGCATGATGCGAACGGACGCGTCGCAGGCAAGGGGGAACAGCAGCGGCTTGACACAAATGCCTTGAGCCAAAATGGCTACTCTCTCGCCCTCTCTCTCTCTTCCGCTCTCCCTCCCCCTCCCCCTCCCTCGCTCCCTCTCCCTCGTTCTCTTTGCTTTGCTTTGCTTTGCTTTGCTCTGCTCTCTCTCTCTCTCTCCCCAGGCTTAAGGGCACGCTCCCGCGGGAGCAGCCCGTCTGGTTGGAGGTGTGCACGGTTTTACGTGCGAAAAGTGGCTCAGGCACTCCACGGGCTGAGCGAACTAGTTGTAACAGTTAAAGACCTCTGCCATACTTCACCTCTCTCTCTCTCTCGCTCTCTCGCTCTCTCTCTCTGTCTCTCTCTCTCTCGCTCTCTCGCGCTCTCTCGCTCTCGAGGAGCTTTCACGCTGGCTTTCGCATGCCACATAAAGCATGCACCTCCGTTCATGCAGAAGACGAAGCTATGGCATTGAGGATCATTTGTACCTGAGCTCTGCAATTTTGACGCCTCTAGCATTGCCACTTTTTCTCGTTTTCGGCATCGTTCAGCGACCAATGAGCCGAGCTCCAAGTTAACAGAAAATCCTTTTCATCCTTGGTGCACTCGCCCTCGCAGCCCTTGAGGTCGGATGTGAGCTGACGAATCTGCACACCTCTTATGCCGCTTCAACATGGGCCCAAGATGCATCTACTCTCGACCTTGACCTAGGGCCTAGGGCTTTGATGGGATTCGCTTCAGAACCCTCATTCACGAAAATGGTTGGGAATTCTGGAACCATAACACATGTCTTGGAGGATCCCGCAGCGTCTTTTTAAGAGATTCGTAGGCAGCGTGACAAGTTTTGCTCCCACTTCAGATCTTCGAACCAACTAGATCCCAGGCTAGCTTCTGGGGCTTTTGTTGGCGAGTCTCAATGCATCGTCGCGTTCTGTGGTGTCTGTTTACCCGTCTAGCTGTCTCTCTGCTATGAAAAGCGAAAAGGTTATATATGTCTGCATGAAGCTTCCCCCGAACTTTTCCCGGCACACTGGACCACAGAAACAAGGAATGCACAAGAAGCTGGGCCTTCATCATCGGCGATCATGCCCCAGCCAGTAGGCGAGAGAGGCAGGTACTTCACTTGCCTGCACGGGGCGAAAAGAACTCAATGGGAAGGACGATGCAGCCCAAGTCAAGTCAGGCACCATGTAGCTAGCAGTTTCCTTGAGGGAGCAGTGTCACGAGGACTCCAGTCCCCAGTCCCACAAAGTCTTTGGAACATTCATGGGCTTGTTTTGGATGTGACATGTCCGGCGATCCTTGCCTCCGTCCGGACCTACAGGGCTCGGCATTGAACTTACATCCCCGGGACGAAACTTTCGGCATGCGTAGGATATTCTCGGCATAAAATGCGCACCTATGCTGCGGAGAAGCCGAGTGGCACATGTCCGTTTTACGTGGCCAGCGTGGCGGAGTGGTTTCTTACTGGAAGAAATGCATGCTACTATGCAGTTCTCGGCGCGCCGACTTTCGGACCTCGTGCGGGAGGTGTACACGGGTCCCAGTGCCTGACTCATTGAGTTAGGGGACATGTGGCGAACCTTTGTCTTGCGGTAGTAGTTACCTATATGAAGCAATGGACTTGTTAGATGCAGATACCTACACAACTAGTTTCCATTGGCCCCAACACCTCAGCCATCCGAAGCCTTAGTCTCCGCCGGGGCCTGCCTCGTCACCATCTTTGGGTGCTCTTCTTCCGGCTGCGCAGGTTGCATGTCCGCCGGCTCCATTGGCTGTGGATGCATGTACGTCGCAGGCTGTGGGTGCATGTAAGATTCCGGCGAAAAGTAGGGCATAGGCCCCATAGGCTCCGGCCGCATGTAGGGCGGCATGACCGGTGACGGGTGGTACCTTGGCATGCCCCATCGCGACGGTGGCGGCATCATCATCCACGGCATTTGTCTCTCTTCCGCTTCCATGGCCTCCCCTCGCATCTGCAAGGCATTCAGGGCACAGGTCGAGCTTTCCAGGCACTCGTCGTCGCCCAAGAGATCACCTGGCACAGCCTCCTGTGCGGCTTGCCGGAGGAGAGCAGCGAGGAAGCCATGGAACGCCCGGGCCATTCGCGCACGCTTCGATTTCCGAGAAAACGCTGATAGCACGAAGAGGAGCCACTGTGGCTGCAGGGATGGATTCACTTCTTGGAATCGGCTTAGTTATTTGCGGAAGCCCCAAATTGCAGGCCCACATGTCGATGACACATCTGCAAATTGCTCTGGCACTTGCACGACCGCTGTGTGGGAGTGTGCTCACACGCTGGCTTCGCCTGCAACGTTTGGAGGCTATGCAGGATGGGAGGGCGAATGTCGATGCAGATTTCGGCTCATGGTTCCCTTCTCCTCGCCTCAAGACAGCCGGGTCTGTGCAAAAACTATCGACCTTCTACCGTGAATCACTCGACCTGAGAGCGTTACGATGTGTCAACTGCAGACTCGCAGGTATTCTTGAGGCTGGATTTGTGTGGCCTCGTGTGCTCCTCCAGTTGGGTAGTTGACGGTCAGGTCCGTTGCATCTACGACTCGACCCTTATCCGTCCGAGACTCGATGATGGCGTAGAACTGGTCTCCGACCTCCCCTTGCTTGCAAAGGACCTGATGCTGCAAGCACAAAAAAAACCAACTCCTCGGCCCATTCCCCAGTGAGCAGATAAGGTGTTCTGCAGGATAAACTTGTAAAGTCGTGCGTTCTACCAGCAAACCACTCAAGTCTGACGAAGCTTTCGAGGTGCCTCTACCAAAGCGCAACATCGGGAAAGGTTGCAATCTGTGTCGTTTCTCATGCTCAGGGCCATCACAGGCCGGATCGGTGCGACTGCGAACGAGACATGCCAGTTAAACAAAGACAGCAAAACCGCCGCGACTGAAGCTGCGAGTGCTGAGTTGTTTGAATGGTGCCAGCCGCAGAGCTGGATGCACCAAGCCATGGTCTGCTGCAGTCCGACGATTGGATTTACCGCAGGAGATGCTGCATTGTTGGCCGGACCAGGGCAACCTCTGATCACTGTGTGCCGTCATGCAAGTCTGACAGTCAGAGTCGCTTCCAGAGTCTTTGAGACCCTGGCAGCATCCCGAATCCGTTGTGGACGTTCCAAATAATCGAACCGGGGCTCCAGCATGGCCCTTGCCGGCGTTGACATACGTAGCCACACCTGGAAACGCCGGTGACTATCGGCTTCAGCACGTGCTGTGAATCTTATCGGGGCTTTCCCTCGGTGAGCACTGCGATTGCTTCCAATGGAATGCCAATGGAATGAGAGATTTTCAAGGAGGGGTCCACGCAGTGACTGCGATGCCATCTGGGTACTTGGCCGAGGACTTGCATCAACGTCGGCCTGCGCTTCTCAGCTCTGGTGCACATGTTTTATGTTGGTGACCTTCGTTGACAACAGTGTTCAGCAGTAACCTACGGCCAGCGGGCTCTCGCAGCTCGCAGTCCATGTCATCTCCAACGGACGAAAGCTTGGCTTACCGACGCAAGCCTTGGATTTCGCAGTTCTTTCAACGCTGTCAGAAGATGCAGCCATGGTCCTCAAACCCTGATCCCTCGGCGGGCCTCTCGAAGTTTTTCAGCTCGGGGGTGTTCCTTACCAACTTGGCCAGGAGCGACAGCTGCTCCTGCGGTCACGGCTCGCAAGCCTTGCAGGTGCTTGAAACTTCACAGTTTAGGAGCGTACGAAATTTCGAACGGCCTGTGCCCTGTGCAGAGTTGGAATACCTAACTTCGAAGCCACCGGGCAAGCTGCCGGAATGAGGGGGCTGGAGTTGCCCTTGAATACCCGTATTGTAGCATTGAGGTTGTTGAGATCCAAGTTGTGACTTTGGCTGTCCCGCTCATCCATTCACTCATTCATCCATCCATTCTTTCATCTCATGTTATTTCCATTCCTTTGCATGTCGTTCCATTCCATTTCATTTCATTCAATTCATTCATTTCATTGATTTCATTTCGCTCCAAAGGAACATTCCTTTCATTCCTTTCACTCATCTCATTCATTTCGTTCATTTCGTTCCTTTCCGTCATTTCATTCCTCTCATTCATTTCATTTTTCATTCATCTCATTCATTTCATTCACTTCATTCATTTCATTCATCTCATTGATTCTCTTCATTTCATTTCATCCAACTCATCAAGTTGCCTCAATCATTCGTGTCATTCATTCATTCATTCATTCATGCATTCTTCCTTTCTTTCATTCATCATTGATTCATTCGTTTCATTCATTCATTCGTTCGTTCGTTCCTTCATTTTATTTCATGCTCGGCTTAAGCTCTTAGGTTCTTGGCATGCTTGAGTTGGGCTGCTGAGAAGTTTCAGTCATGGATATGTCGCCGGCGCACTGACAAAGCCATACTTCAAGTCCCATTGCCTTATTCAAAGCCTGGAGAAACTGCTGGCAAGAACGGTAACGCGCCCCAGGTTCCGGACTTATCTCGAAAGGGATCACCGAAGGAGAGCACAAACAGCAACAGCAAGAGCCCTAGTTGATGCTCCGCACTAGGGACATTTTGTGGCCGGGAATCATTTTTTACTGACCGTGGGACACATGGACAAGGATCCTTTTACGCTTGCCTCTTCTGTCCAACTTGTTGGGTTTGGCTTTGCTGGCTGCTGCTGTCGCCGCGCTATTGTTAGCGACGCCGTCACCAAGAAGTAGGGAGCCGCCCAAACAATGCAAGTCGATCAGAATCTCCTTAAGAGGGATGGCGCTAGACATCTCGACGCAGAAGAAGACTATGGGCAACTAAGTCCGAGGCAGGATTGGCCGAGAATCCTTAACATGAACACCCAACATGCTGAAAGGCCTCGAAGCCGAAGCCGGGAGGGATCGGCATGCATAGCGAGAAGGCATCGAATCCAACGGCTTCCCCAGCCCAGTCATAAGCTTAGCTACGAACTCATCCTCCTCAGCCGAACAACACAATACATGTTTTTTAATGAACCTTGCTTTGCTCATACACCTCTTCGGGCGCTGTCTCCAGCCTCCCCGGAATCCAGGAACAAACAATACGGTAACCATATCTGTGACCTTCTTGACCACAACCACTGCGTCGAGTCTACATGCTGATACTACTGAGGTAACCGTTGGTCTTAGCTCTCGTCTCTTCGTGCCCGTCTTCTGCTCCTCGGAGCGTTGATGGGGCTCCCCTGGCCTTCCGAGATTCAAGCGTTGTTATGCCTTGTTCTGCTTCTTTGTTGCATGCGTAGCCGTCTTGTACAAGTCATGCAAGGCTGGGCTCTTGGGTACCGGGCTCTAAGCGTAGCTCAACATGTCAAGTCTTCTTCCTCTAGATGTTGCCTGTCTGCTTTGTCTCTCGCAGGGAATAATATAATGCAGTGGCGGCTACTGATATGGGACCTTCATCAAGCAGAGCTTTGCGCAGGTGTGGAAGGAATGTGCTTTCGAGGTTCGGCGGGGGGTAGGAAACCATGTGGACATTCCGCTAGCTCTGGCCAGACCCAAAAGGATTCCATCAGCTGTGAAAATGCACAAGGCGATTTCAAGGTAGTCGGAGCTGCTCCAAACCCAAGGAACCTTCAAACTCTCAAACCCTAAGCCCAAGGGCCCAACTCCAAGCCTCCCCGCGAGGCTCCCCCGGCCTGGAGGGAGGGATGTTGCGCAGCGCGTGCACGATTCGGTGCTTCTCGACCTGCAGCAGACTTCACAGAAGCACACGCGGCCTTTCGGAATGATTATTTCCAGGGAGCTCCACTGAGACGGACATACTGTGGCATTGCTTCATCCATCTACTTGCTGCCTTCGACTTGTCCTACCATCTGGAAGTCCTGCCTGCACCTCCTTGAGGCAATGCAGATAATCGCGCCGCGTCAGGCGCAGAATCTCACAGCATTGAGGGAGGGTGAGACTGCAACACCCGGGCCATGCGTGTCTTCCAGCAACTGGAAACCGGAGATCTCCTTCAAAGACCCAAACGAGGCCCGTGGTGCGCCTTGCAGCGGCCCTCGCATCGCACCGTGGGCTCGTGCATGGCAGGCCCTGCAGAAGCTCCCATGCGAGAGTGCTGCAATGCTGACTGTCACAACACTTGGATGAACACTGAACACCACCCGGCAAGACGCACCCAATGCCTCGCGGCCAAACTTTGGCACTCTAACTACTGAGACCCCTCCTCCTCTCCTCCTCCTGATCCTCATCAAACTGACAAAGTCACGGGTGGCCTCCCGGGTCGACGATGTCCCGCTGGCCGAGCACGAAGCCTCAGAAGTTAAGGGTTTCACTAGGCTGTGCGGACAGAATGACTGCAGGCCCTGCCCAAGTTGAAGAAACCCTTGCAAGTGCGAAGCTCCAATCGCCGTCCAAATCTCAACTCCACCTTCAACCCCTCAACCGCCTTATCAAAAACAAGCCTTCTGCAATATCAGGAACACCTCTACAGCACTTCCGCTACGTCTTATACCTAAGTGCACACGTGCCTTTTTGCAGGTCGCCGTAGCGCTTGAGGTAGATCTTTCCGTCCTCTTTCTCGGGCTTCCTTGGCAAAAAGTCGCTCCGGATTAGAGAAGTAAAGCACTTACCTCTGGCTCCGTGCCGCCGGGCGGCACCTCGTCGTCCAGCAGGTCCGGCACGAGGTCGTGGAGCATTCCGTCCTTGCACGCCATAAACTTCTCTCTCAGGGAACGTGTCAGAGATGCTTGGATCCAGAAATGACTAAAGCCTTTCGGGCCTTGTGGAGGTATAAACTTGCCAGCTCAACATGACGCATAATTTTGAAAACGCCCGTCACTTGAGAAATCCCACTGGTATACGATCTGCAAACTCGGAAGTACAACAGACAGAACGGCCTTTCTTGTGCACACTTTCACGGCTTCAAGTCTGCAACACTCTCCTTCTTTTCGCCTGGGGACGTCGAAACCAACCTCAGCTGATGAAGCTCGGCGCGAGGCACGGCAGGCACAGACTGTAACATGGGCAATCAGGATCGGAGCTCAGTGTGTGGTCTTGCTCAGCATTGGGCGTACCGGTCTTCTGTGTCTTCTTGGCACCTCCACGAACTCAAGGTGTGCAAGATGTCGGGGAGCTTAAGAAACGTTCGAACCGCTAGCTGAATCGAGCATTGACATGCAAATTCCATAAGCAAACGGTATCCGCGGTTGAACTTGGAAGCCATGTTGTCGAACGTCCTCTTCTTCGTCCCCCCGCTGGCTTTCCCATCGTCCCGGTATGCGCCTTGCTCCACTGCCAGCAAATCGATCCTGGGCGAGCGGATCTTGCGCAGCAGCTCAGGGAATTTTCCTGGTGTCTACTGCGGAGGTGTTCACACTATATAAGAGGATGTGTCCGCTATGGGAATGCTTCGGAAGCAGTTGGGGAGAGCTTGGGGAGTGGGTTGGGAGTGAT
>BGNK01003709.1:46842-65601 GCA_003297005.1 Symbiodinium sp. clade A Y106 | reverse complement strand
TGTGCTTCTTTCCAAGCTTCTTGTGTGCACCGAGCTCGCGATTCCTGTAGCGTAGTAGTACTAGTAGTAGCTAATTAAATAGTATACTAGCAGTACCTAGTATACGTATATATATAGTATAAGTAGTACTAGTAGCGTAGTAGGACTCGTACGTACTACTAGTAGCTAGTATATTATTATTATTAGTAGTAGTAGTACTAGTCGTAGTACAGTAGTACTAGTAGTAGTAGTAGTAGTAGTAGTAGTAGTAGTAGTAGTAGTAGTAGTAGTATAGTAGTAGTAGTAGTAAGTATAGTGGTACCGGTAGTTGTGGTAGCAGAATCTCGCGAAAAAACTTCTGAATGGCAAGGTGCTGACCAGTCGGCCATTGAAATCCTCCGAAGAGAATGTNTAGTAGTAGTAGTAGTAAGTATAGTGGTACCGGTAGTTGTGGTAGCAGAATCTCGCGAAAAAACTTCTGAATGGCAAGGTGCTGACCAGTCGGCCATTGAAATCCTCCGAAGAGAATGTATGATAATAGCGAAAGTTGTATCTTTCCCGGCTGCTGAACCAGATCAATTCGTGGACTCCCTTGGATCGTGGCTAGAAGCTTTACGGCTTTCGGGTTTGAGGGTAGGCTTGGGGTTTTCGGACTTACAATAATATCTGATTTTCATCGGGTGGCATGAATTTTGGGACGAACCTGAAAGTAGGGTTTCCCTTTCTCGGCATAAATCTTCGCGAGCCAGCCGTATGCATTCAGAAACGTGTCCTTGGATGGCGGGTACCCAGGCCGCCCATAATATTATACTAGCATAACCCCAAGCTAGCATATCGCCGGCCTAGAGTCACAGCAATGCCGCATTCGGCGGATGTCCGCATCGCCAAGGTATCTCGATGCTTGCTCCACACAGTTCATCAAGTCGGCGATGTAGAACCTGGCTGCAGCGATTCATGTAGGGTCGGGGTTTAGGGTTCAGGGTTTACTTTATTTAGGGTTTCTTATGTATAAGTTCAACTATGAGAGTAGATAAAATATTTCCCGANCGATGTAGAACCTGGCTGCAGCGATTCATGTAGGGTCGGGGTTTAGGGTTCAGGGTTTACTTTATTTAGGGTTTCTTATGTATAAGTTCAACTATGAGAGTAGATAAAATATTTCCCGAAAAGACAAGCAACATGCATTGACCCAAAAGTCGCATCGTCTCATCAGCGGCATGCTCCGGATCATACAGAAGGGATGTGGTGCGGTGCGAAAGCCAGCTGGTGATCACCCTGACCTTAGATTNCGATGTAGAACCTGGCTGCAGCGATTCATGTAGGGTCGGGGTTTAGGGTTCAGGGTTTACTTTATTTAGGGTTTCTTATGTATAAGTTCAACTATGAGAGTAGATAAAATATTTCCCGACAAGCAACATGCATTGACCCAAAAGTCGCATCGTCTCATCAGCGGCATGCTCCGGATCATACAGAAGGGATGTGGTGCGGTGCGAAAGCCAGCTGGTGATCACCCTGACCTTAGATTNGACAAGCAACATGCATTGACCCAAAAGTCGCATCGTCTCATCAGCGGCATGCTCCGGATCATACAGAAGGGATGTGGTGCGGTGCGAAAGCCAGCTGGTGATCACCCTGACCTTAGATTTGAGGTCTTTAAAGACCAATCGATAACACGTTAGGTTTGGAGCTTCCATTAATTTGCGGTCCGGGGGCATTGTATGCCTTCACTCCGAGTTCAACCTCCCCGTCCTTGCTACGAAGGATTTTCGTAGTGAACTTTGGTTGCGAGTGCACGATCTTGTGAAGTTTGCACCAGCTGCAGAAGTCCGCATAGGCGACCGCCAAGCGTTCGTTAGCTGTACCAGAACCCCACACATCCTGGCACTTATAAGAACTGTGATACATAGTATAGGTTTGGGTTTGGGGTTTCTGGCTTGGGCTTGAGGCTTCAGGGTTTAGGGTTTGTCGCGTGTGGTTTTGGCTTACCACTGCAACTTTCCGGGGCCTTTGACATCAGGATTTCAATGCATGCAGCACCCGCCCACAGCATGATGCCCAAATTCAATGTGTGGAGGCTGCACCAGCGAAGCATGCCAGAGCTCCATCCCAGGATGTTGGCGATGACACCTGCGTGGGCAAATTGGTTGTGGCTTCGAATCTGGGCAACCAATTCATTGGCTTTGTGCAACATATTTGGATTTCAGGCTTCGGGTGTGTGGGGTAGTACTAGTTTTTGTTGCACAAACTTATTAAGAACATGAACAACTTAATTGTGGGCTTCAACCCAGAAGCTCGTACTTCCAGTATCATCCACCAAGCTGGTGCATACTTGGGCGAAGTTGTCGGGGTCCCGTCTGGGCAGAGCCTCCATCGTTGCCATTCGAGGGTCATCAAAGAATGACTGTAGTTGGGCGTGGCAGTGGTGGCACACATTGTTGCTGCTCCATCCGATTTTCTTGAACCCCATCCATTCCTAGGTAACAGATCTCAAACGAGAACAATTCGGGTCTCATGGTCTTTATATAAGGTCTAGGGTTTAGTTTAAGTTTATGCATAGCCATTGTTGTACATAAGCTGGAAACCGGTACCACTATCCGAGTCTCCTTGTAAAACTTCCAGTCTGCCCTTAGCTCGGTAACAGCAGCCAGCACTGGCTCCGCTTCGGGGTCCTCGTTCGGATAGCAGCCTTCAAAGAGCTGGTTCAAGGATTCGACCACCTCAGCACAGGTAGCAACACATCGTTCAGTTCTGAATATACATGTACTATATGACAGGTTTTGGTTTGGGTTGAAATCATATGCTGGTTTGTGTGCAAGCGGCAGGCCTCATAAAGGCCTGAATCGTGGAAAACCCGGTCGACAATGACTGTCAGGGATGATAATTAATTACTAATCACGAAATCTACATACTGGAGTGGGTTTAGCTTGAGCTCCAGGACTTCTTCACACCTCTCTGATGATGAAAAGGGGCCAGTGTGTGGCCATGGAATGTTTCCTCATGTCCAAGACCATGCCCAAACTCACTTGCGTGAGTTTCTCCTCGTTCGTCCATTTGACGTCGTCAGCATAGAGAAACAACGGCAGATGCTTGCAATCCCCCCCTTGGGCCCGGAGTGGATGTTGCGGACCCCACTCTGCATGCGTGAACATATGAATCCAATATCGCTGCATCTCTGCGGGGTCGGGCAATAGGTGCTTGATCTTCAGCAGGTGAGGAATCAATTGATGAGGGAGAACCACTGGTAATTTCCTGAATTCCCAGATAATGCGAGAACACAAACCACGATATTGGTTACCGAACGTGTGATCTTGGGTTGAGGGTTTCAGGGCTTAGGATTGAGGGTTGGGGGCCTAGGGTTTAGGGGCTTGATGTCTAGGTAGTCTTACAGCTTAGAAACTTATAAAGTTTAAGGCTCAGGGTTTTATAGGGTAGGGTTTGCATATAATATTATAGGAGGTGGCCTTGTCACCACAGTGGGGTCCGTTGCACTCTTCATCATTGGAACATCCACCGTAGCCAACGGCACCTTAGATTGCATCGGTGAGCCTGTATGTATGATCTTAAAATGTTGGTGAAGCTCAATATATCTCTCATCATGAAATCGCATCTAAGTNGTAGGGTTCAGGGGTTTAGGGTTTAGGGCTTGACGGTCCAGGGTCGAGGTTTTAAGTGTTGGGGCCCCCCGGCATCTGAGTCGATCACCATATCCATAGCTCCACCAAGAATTCTCATCGAATCTCGTTGCAAGTTTTGCGGATGCTTTCCACTAGCACCGGCCAACCGAAGTCTCTCTGCTGTCCCCGGCAAAGTGCCGCCAAAACCATGAAGCTCCTGGCNGCCAACCGAAGTCTCTCTGCTGTCCCCGGCAAAGTGCCGCCAAAACCATGAAGCTCCTGGCCGGGGTTTTTAGCTACAAACCTTCTAGTGGGCCCTCCCAGTTCCTAGTTGGTGGCACGTGACGGAACCTTGTGGGACTCTTCCAAGAGTTGCCGGGCCTCGACGAAGCTGAGGTCCTGGATCGGATCCACAACAACAACGGCGTGGGAACGAAGGCAGGCTGGGTTCACTAAGCACCGNATCATTGGAACATCCACCGTAGCCAACGGCACCTTAGATTGCATCGGTGAGCCTGTATGTATGATCTTAAAATGTTGGTGAAGCTCAATATATCTCTCATCATGAAATCGCATCTAAGTCTTTAGGTAGGGTTCAGGGGTTTAGGGTTTAGGGCTTGACGGTCCAGGGTCGAGGTTTTAAGTGTTGGGGCCCCCCGGCATCTGAGTCGATCACCATATCCATAGCTCCACCAAGAATTCTCATCGAATCTCGTTGCAAGTTTTGCGGATGCTTTCCACTAGCACCGGCCAACCGAAGTCTCTCTGCTGTCCCCGGCAAAGTGCCGCCAAAACCATGAAGCTCCTGGCTGGGGTTTTTAGCTACAAACCTTCTAGTGGGCCCTCCCAGTTCCTAGTTGGTGGCACGGGACGGAACCTTGTGGGACTCTTCCAAGAGTTGCCGGGCCTCGACGAAGCTGAGGTCCTGGANGACGGAACCTTGTGGGACTCTTCCAAGAGTTGCCGGGCCTCGACGAAGCTGAGGTCCTGGATCGGATCCACAACAACAACGGCGTGGGAACGAAGGCAGGCTGGGTTCACTAAGCACCGGACCCCTTTACCAGTGCATCGGAGGATGTGTCGTCCCAGTGGCCCCAGGTCATCCACGGATTCTGCGGAAGCGGGGTTGTGCTAGTGATTACGGTACACATGTTTATCAGGCATCCATGAACACTTCGAGGCTAAGCGTGCATTTTCGGATTGTGCTTTGAAAGCTTCCCCGGCACATTCGAGGGTCTGGCATCGCGATGCTCGAAATGTAGATGGGCCGCCATGGGCCGTGAGAACCCAGGTTCCAGCCCGGGCCCAGAAAACACAAAATCTGTGTGCACTTCTAACTGGCTCGGAAAAGAGCACGACGATCCAAGCTGCAAGTCTGCTTCTAGATCTAGCAAAACGGCAACTCGAGATCCCGCGTAAGATGCTGCCGAGCCACCACGAAACACTCTGCAGTACAAACTTATATGCCCTGTAGCGGCTAGCGACTCCCGCGTGAAGACCTTAAGTTTTAAAGTTGATCCCGGCAACACCTAAACAGCTCGCCAGTCCACGGCACACCTAGCCAGGCTCAGCCTTGATCACTTCTTCTTTCCACGACCCGCCTTCGCTTTGGCGGCTTTGGTTTTCGCCTTCGGGCAAGCCTGGGCTGCAAGTGGGATGGCTCTTGCCAGCAGCAAGCCCCAAACCCTAGTCGAAACCCAAACCCTAACCCTTAAACCCCGAGCCTAGCCCTAAACCCTAGGCCTAAGCCGAAAGCCCTATAAAGACCCGAATTTAAGCCCTTATAAACCTAGCCTCTAAGCCCTATATAATATATAGACTCAAACCCCAAGCCCAGCCTAAACCCTATACCACAGGAACCTTGGAACCTTTTTGGCAAATGATTTGGTATTTCATATGCACTTTTCATACAGCTTGGGCGGCAGAGGTTTGGGTGGCTTTCCTAGTTTATAACTTTAATTTTGGGCACCCAGATAGCTAGTGGCTGTCTGCTTGATAAGATGTTGGATGGGTTGGGCACCAACTATTCGGACTTAGTAGATTATGGTTTTCAAGAAACAATCTCACCCTAAGGTATGCTCGAGGACCAAGTACTGCCACAATGCTAGCCTGGCGACCGACATCTTCTTCATTGCATTCGTCGACTGCACATAGTTGGTAATCTTTTGATTGAGATCATCTAAGAGCTCCTGAAGCCGATCACCCGAGCCCTTGTCCACCTCAGTGCTCAGCTTGTCCTTGGCTTGCTGAAGGCCCTGGCTGTGGTTCTGGAGATCCTTCAGGAAACCATCGCGGATCGGCTGCGACCTGGAATCAAGGGTGGGTCGGCAGAGGCTTATAAGCTAATATAAGTCTAGGCGTCAGGATTTAGCAGGGCTAATTAATTTCGAGACCCTAGCCTGAGGTTTTATAAGTAGGGTTTAGGGGTCTAATTATGTGTTGGGGGTTTCGGTTCTCGGTCGAGACTTGAGGCCAAGGACTTTAGGTATTATGATTGTTGCATCAGGGGTACATATCATCGTTCTGGGCAATCTCATCCTGCAGCACCTTCGCCTCGTCTAGCTTTGTGGAAGCCAGGGCAACCTTGTTCTTGGACTGGTTCGTGAGGGCATTCTTCTTCTTCTTGTCCATGGTTTCTGCGGGGGTTGTCAGGGTCGAGCCTGCCTCCTGATCGCCAAGAGCCACTGGCAAGGCCATCGACGACGGCCGGCGTGCAATGGCAGCACCACCGCTGCTTGCAGAGCCGCTCGGCATTGCAATCTCGAGGCCATGGGTCATGGTGGTCCTGGCGGGCATTAGCGGGGCAAGCTTAAGGTTTTCCGGGCCCCGTTTGTAAAACCGTAGAGTCGCTACATTCTACTACGTAGGTACTTTGGATCCTGTGGGGTTTTTTTAATTCAGCACAGTGGCAGCACGGCTCCAGTGGACCCCTCATCGAGCTGCACATCGTTTGTCTGCAAGGTCGTCGTTTTCGAAGACTTGTCGTTTCGCGTCAAGGTCGCCTCTTTGAAGGTCCGAATCAGGGTCCATTCCTGTCAGGTTTAGGGTGATAGGGTTCAGGGCCGTTTAAGGTTTAAGAAATAACCATAACCCTTTTTTCCACGGATGCCTTACATCCAGGTAGATCAGGATGTTTAAGGACGAAAGGAGCTTCCGGGCTATCCTCGGGAAGACTCTCTTGGAGAGCCAATTTTGAGCGGTAGATCTCCTCTGCATGCTCGTCACCCTCCTTGGACCGTAGGTCACATAGTCTCACATAATGCTCCTCGCCTTTCATGATCTTTTCAACGGAGTTTTCTACCTTGCAGACGATGGAGGAGCACATCCAATTGCCGCCTACTTTGATGTACTCCATGAAAAGTTCGTCCAACACCCGTGAGCCTGGTGGGGGCATTGTATATTAATTAGCAGAACATCGAACATCTACATTAATGATTATTATTGTAGTAGGACCGGTGCGTCCCTTCGCTAATTGCAATATGTAGAATTCGAAGTGGTTCACAAGCTTAGGACCGGTGCCTCGCTTCGCATCGCTAGCGGCTTCTGTGACTGCTGGTGGGCAGTTGTTGCCTTGGCATCAGTGGCTTGAACTATGATTAATATTTTGAGCCGGAATATTATTATGGGTTTTAAGGTAGGATAGTCTAAGGCTTTAGGGGTCTGTTTGTATGGTGAATGGGTGATGATTCAGAGCCACCACACTGTTCAGTATTATGTGTTTGAAGTTTGTCGGATCTGGTCCGGNCTGTTTGTATGGTGAATGGGTGATGATTCAGAGCCACCACACTGTTCAGTATTATGTGTTTGAAGTTTGTCGGATCTGGTCCGGGTACATTTGGGCTCTGGGGTTTAGGCGGATGTACTTTAGGGTTTTAGGATTCAGGGCCACCAAATATAGGGCTTGAGGCATTTAGGACTTTGAGGGATTAGGGGTATTGGGTCGCGGTGANTAGGGTTTTAGGATTCAGGGCCACCAAATATAGGGCTTGAGGCATTTAGGACTTTGAGGGATTAGGGGTATTGGGTCGCGGTGAAGACTATCTAGGACTCTAGGGATTATTGTACATAGTTGGATGCACTTCGGATCGAAGGAGCTGGGGGCTTAAGGAGTTTTCTGATTTCAGGGTTCAGGGTTTACATAAATCAATGCGAAGCACTCCGGATGGACCTGTGGAACTTCATGAAGACATTGTGGGCCACCCTCGCCATCCACTCCTCTTGGGATTCGCCTTCCTTCTGGGTCAGCGTTGCTTCCTGCCAAGAGGCAGGTTTCGGGGTGCAGGGTTTAGGGGGGCAGCGTGAACCCAAAACTGTCCGAAACCCTTCGATAATTCTACACTAAACCCCCAACACCCCTAAAACCGGCCTCCGGACTAGCACCTAATTAGCAACGAAACTCGGGTCCTTCAAATCGAAAGAGTTGGGCTTCTCCAATGCCTGGAAAACAGCGTCCGTCCTCTGTTGCGTCTTGGTGCGAGCCCCACGGCCATGGATGACCAACTGCTGCCCTGGCTCCTGGTCGCCTGATCCCTGTGTGGCTTCTGCTTCGTCCGGGACCCCTAACTTTGAATCCACTCCTTGCTGCTCGGCTTCCTGACCTGTTCCCTCCATGGCTTCTGTTGGGCTCGGGACCCCTGGGTCTGTTCTTTGCGTGGCTTCTGCTTCGTCCGGGACCCCTGGCTTTGAATCCACTCCTTGCTGCTTGGCTTCCTGGCTGCCTGTTCCCTCAACGGCTTGGCTCGGGACCCCTGGGTCTGTTCTTTGCGTGGCTACTGCTTCGTCCGGGACCCCTGGCTTTGAATCCAATCCTTGCTGCTCGGCTTCCTGGTCTGTTCCCTCCATGGCTTCTGCTTCGTTCGGGACCCCTGGCTTTGAATCCACTCCTTGCTGAGCGGCTTCCTGCTCCATGGCATGCGAGTCCACCAAGGTGTCCGGCAGCGGGAGCGTGGACGGCTCCTGGGCACGGTCTTGGGACGTGTGAGTACTATATAGGTGGAGGTGGTGCTAGTAGTAGGGGCGGTGGCGGTATGTAGCATGGGTGGTGGTGGTTGTAGTGGTAGTGGTAGCGGTACTAGTGGCAGTGCAGTGGTAGTGGTAGTGGTNACTATATAGGTGGAGGTGGTGCTAGTAGTAGGGGCGGTGGCGGTATGTAGCATGGGTGGTGGTGGTTGTAGTGGTAGTGGTAGCGGTACTAGTGGCAGTGCAGTGGTAGTGGTAGTGGTAGTGGTGGCAGTGATCGCGGTGGCAGCGGTAGCAGTAGCAGTAGCAGTAGCAGTGTAGTAGTAGTAGTAGTAGTAGTACTAGTAGTAGTAGTAGTAGTAGTACTAGATCAGTAGTAGTATACTGTATACGTATACGTAGTAGTTAGTAGTAGTAGTAGTATAGTAGTAGTAGTAGTAGTAGTAGTAGTAGTAGTAGTAGTAGTAGTAGTAGTGGTAGTAGTATATAGTAGTACTAGTAGTAGTAGTAGTAGTAGTAGTAGTAGTAGTAGTAGTAGGTAGTGGTAGTAGTAGTAGTAGTAGTAGTAGTAGTAGTATGTAGTAGTAGTAGTAGTAGTAGTAGTAGTAGTAGTAGTAGTAGTAGTACTAGTAGTAGTAGTAGTAGTAGTAGTACTAGTAGTAGTAGTAGTTAGTGTTAGTCGTAGTAGTATAGTTAATTAGTATTATAGTAGTTAGTGTTAGTACTAGTAGTAGTAGTAGTAGTACGTATACGTAAGTAGTAGTAGTTGTTGTACGTAGTAGCAGCAGTATGTAGCAGTGGTTGTAGTTAATTGTGGTTGTTTAAGTCGGTATTTTGGGACTGANAGTAGTAGTTGTTGTACGTAGTAGCAGCAGTATGTAGCAGTGGTTGTAGTTAATTGTGGTTGTTTAAGTCGGTATTTTGGGACTGATAGCTTTACTTTCTGAATCTTTCGGTGATATCGATGGATTGATTGAGACTTTAAGGCTGAGGGTTCAAGGGTTGCAGGTTAACCTTATTTCGGCAGGTTCTACGGTGTGGAGTTTCGGGTTATAATTAAGGTATTTCGCTCGCATCCAAAGGACCCAGGCCTCGTCTAGAGAGAACTTCGCCATCGATTCCTCCAACTCGTTCATGAAGAGCTGCTCGTCCATGTGCTCGTTGACCGGAATTTGACCCATGTGTCCAAAGTCCCGGAACAGCCCCCATAGGCCAAAGAAGCAGTCGACTGCTTTGTCGATGGCCACGAGTGCAGCCATCTCCGCCCGGTCCAGGTGAGCCTGGATCTCCGTGGTCTTCTTTGACCTCCACTGCTCCGTGGCTGTAGCCCGTCGGTGCAATAGGTCCTCTGTCAAGTCCCCGTTGTCCAGCTGTTGCCGAAGCTTGTGGATCATCTGCTCGGCTTGGTTGTGGACTGCCTCTGTCATGGTTGTGCTTTTGTCCTTCAGAGCCTGAAACGAACCCACACGAACCCAAGCTGCATTGATGAGTTGCAGATTCCACGGCAAGCCCTGGGGATCCAGAAGCAAGTCGCCCCTGCAATCATCCATCGATACAACACCTTGCTTCGGATGCCGAGGCAAAGCATCCTGCATCCACGACATCATTGATGAAGCTTCTTGGGCACGAATAACATCTTCGAGAGCGGGCCACTGCTTGTCCTGGCACGGCATGCCATAGTAGCCCTCGAAGACCAACCTCCGGACACTTGTCGAAGGATCCTCTTGTTTGTCCGGAAAATCCCCCAGCACCAGAGTGCTTGTTGAGCGAGCCACCGTGGTGAGGCTGTCCGGCCTGCGGATCGAGGAAGTGCTGAGCTGCACGGCCGGCGACGAGTGGCTTGGGCCTGCATACATTAGCAAAGCACAATTATAGGGTTTAGGGTTCGGGGATTGGGGTTTAGGGAAGGCACACACCCTAAACCAAGTTTACCTAATCCTACAAAAAGAACTCTGTATCTAGCTCAAAAGCAAACAGCACCCTACTAGGACTATACAACATAGGAAGCTAGACATGTATTTTAACTACATATGGTAGATAGATAAAAAGCACAAGAAATGCCCTTAAAAACCGTTTGGGAATTACACATTCACTACAGGGCTTCCAATGATATCATGAGACAGCCTGGCACTGCTTCAGGCTGATCAGGAGCAGAACTTGGCACCTCCAGCAGGGACTCATAAATGGTTAGAACACAGCCAAGAGGCTATGGATCAGTATATTAACACTAGTAATCTTAATATTGGCCTCGTCGTCTTCAAAGAGTGTCCTCCGGGCTTTCTTGTAGTCCGGGCTCTTGACGGGTGTGTAGCCTGGCTTCAAAGGTGTGCCAACAACTTTGGCAGGGATTGGCGTAGAACCCGACATGTGCACATCCTTGGCTGGGCTCGGAGGCTTTGCGGAGGCCTTTGGCACAGGCGGGCTCATGCTGACATCACCGTTCACTCCGGACTTGAAGGGTGTGCTAGGAGGGTCCTTCATCGGTACCAATTGCAAGCCAGCTTGTCCCGAGGCTGGCGGACGGCCCTGGACTGCGACACTGCCCGCTTTGATGCTGCTGCCTGGCGCAGGCATCTGTGCGGGCTGCACGGGTGGGGCTTGGCCTTTCGGAGTGGCGGGCTTGGAGGTTGGAAACTCTCGCTTCGTCGGCACCAGAGAAGCACCTTTGGTGTGCTAGGTTTAAGGTTTATAGGGATTAGGGAGGCCTTCAGGGTTCAGGGGTTCGGGGTTTATATATTAGCATTATTTAGGGTTTATAGGGATTAGGGAGGCCTTCAGGGTTCAGGGGTTCGGGGTTTATATATATTAGCATTATTTAGGGTTTATAGGGATTAGGAGGCCTTCAGGGTTCAGGGGTTCGGGGTTTAAATATTAGCATTATTTAGGGTTTATAGGGATTAGGGAGGCCTTCAGGGTTCAGGGGTTGGGGTTTAAATATTAGCATTATATAGGGTTTATGGGGATTAGGGAGGCTTTCAGGGTTCAGGGGTTGGGGGTTTAAATATTAGCATTATTAATTATTAAGACTTGACAGCTAAGCCTAGAAGCCTTTGGTTGCTGTCAGCTTCATATCCACGGGAGCTTTAAGGTCTGGAGGCGGAGATGTCGTAGGTTTCTTAGCAGCAGGTGCACCGGCCACAAATGGCGTCTTGCCACTCATGCGTCTCGTCGGCTTTGCTGCTTGTGTCCCACCAGTGTCTCCGGATCCTGTGTGCAGCGGTCTTCTTGCTTTGATTATAGCTTAAGCTATACTCATACATTAACATCCCAGCCGGCCTTCTATGCCTGCAGCTTTCAAAGCTTGCGAAACCTCATTTGCGATCTTCTTCTTGCCCTGCCCGATAGGTTCAGACTTTGGGTATGGGCTACTGGTTTTATAATGCATATGGTGCCTGGGGTTGAGGACTTTGATATGAGGTGCAGGTACATGTATAATTGCGTAGGGTTTAGATTTGTGGTCACGAGGATGTGCCCTCAAAGCCTTGGCCTTACATGAAGATTTGATTATGTACACCCCGGTTGTGGACCTGAACTGAAGCCATTTATGGGCTGAGGGTGCAAGGGGTCTGGGCCATTGTTGGGGTTTGCTAGCTAGGGCTCACATACACAAATGCTTTGGGATTCGGGGGCTTCGGGTTTTAGGGGCTTAAAGCCAGAGCATGCAGGGGCTGTTGTGCCTGCTTGGGTGCAGGTGTGGCCCCCGTGGAAGCCATGGCACGAACTAACTTTCCCTAACGGCTGCTAACGGCCCAAAGTGCTCCAGAAGCCCCTTTGAACCCCAAGTAACGCTCCCTAACGGCCCGGACCGAATCCCAACTAACGGCCCCTAACGGCTGCTAACGGCCAAAAGCGCTGCAGAAGGCCCTTTGAACGCCCAATAACGCTCCCTAACTGCCGTGACTGTGCACCCAAACTCCACTAACGGCCCCTAACGGCTACTAACGGCCAAAAGTGCTCCAGAGGCCTCCTTGAACGCCAGATAACGCTCTCTAACGCTTCTGGTGGTTTTCTGTAAGATATCATGCATTAAAAGCAGGGATTGGATCTCTGATCATGACATTTGAGCAAATCAAGGCCTTGCATCACAGGCTTCGCAGGCATCCCTCTCATGTACAGAAGGACATGTATGTGTGCATATGTGCATGATCTATATCCGAAAATAAAAGGGTTCCCAAGTACCTTGACATTCTGGGGCATACTGACTCAAACCACAATATAGTAACCCCTGCAATCCCTATATACTATTAATTTATAACATGTACTTTCTTAATCCTACAGGTAGTTAGGACCCTGAGGGAATTCTATGTGTCTACAGCATACAGACTGACATGTCGTCGGATTATGCAATGGTTTGGGCGGTCTCACCTGCATGTAGCCCCCCAGCATTGGCACACCAAGACACATGAGCTGCTTTGTGCGGTCTAGCAGCGATACATGCCGATGTGACAAAAACATCTGCTGTAGATGTCGAGTGCAATCCGGGTACCAGCCAGATAAATTAATGTAGCTACACATACTACGTAGACTGCATGAGGAGGAAAGACCCAAAAGCTTGCCAACGGTTCAGCTATCAAATACCCTGGAAAGGTTTTTGTGATTTGGTTTGGCCGATACCTCGATCGACTGTGGCGGACATGTGCCACTAAACTTCACTACACGTGTCTCTCATCGTGATCACTTCGAGGGCCATAGCAAGCAGTACTTATACTCGATCAGTAGTGTACAACTAGCTAAATAAGCCGATTGAACTGGACCCTTGAAGTCTATCACTACAGCAGCCATTGCAAACGTGAGGCGTCGATTGCATCGGTGGCCATGGGTGCCTCAATTGCACGGTTTATGGCTTGGGGTTTAGGGCATTGGGTTTAGGGTGTTAGGTTTGGGGTTTAGGTATCCAATACACGGACACAGTTTTGTGGAGGAATAGACATATATAGCTATATAGGTTATATTGATTAGGGGCGGGCGAAGCGGGCGACACATTTAGTAAAGAAACTATAATATTGGGGCCGGCGAAGCGGGCGAAACATTTAGTAAAGTAGTTATTGGGGCGGGCGAAGCAGGCGACACATTTAGTAAAGTAGTTTTAAAGCGGGCGGAGCAGGCGACACATTTAGCACAGTAGTTGTACATGTTGAATATATGTATTATATATATATATGCACATATATATATATGTACACATATAGATATAGATATCCATATATAGCAAATACAAAAAGGGAGAGACAGAGAGAGAGAGAGTGAGGGAGAGAGAGAGAGAGAGCGAGAGACAGAGAGAGAGAGAGAGGGATAGAGAGAGAGCGAGAGAGAGAGAGAGAGAAAGCGAGAGAAAGCGAGAGAGAGAGAAAGCGAGAGAGAGAGAGAGAGAAAGCGAGAGAGAGAGAGAGAGGGAGGGGGAGAGAGAGAGAGAGCGAGAGATATGATATGTTTGCAACATACTACAGACGAAAGTGTATGATTAGGCCGATCTGTCGAGACTCGGTGGGTCCAGCTGGAGTCAGCAATGTATAGCCAGGTTGTCCATTCTAAATACCCAGCAGCCTCAGATCGAAGGACTCGTAATTGGTCCTAAACCCAACTCAACCCAACTTCTCATGATCAACTATATGGGGGCTCTTAGGAGGTGATCTTGTTCTTGTGAGGATTTGAACTTTTCAACCCATGGGTATTTCGGGCATAAGATAGTACTACTTATATGCACGAGGTTCGATCTGTATGTTAAGGTAACCTATCTATCTAGGTTGGGTAGTTGAATCTTGACGACGACTACATATAGGTCCTATAGGTATATAACTAGATCCCATATTAATTAATGGGAGCCCCTATACAAGCTGTTCATGTCCGGAGGCGGCACCCAACCCAAAGCAAAACCCTGAATCCGGAACCCACGATTCACTCAGCTAACCCAAATGCACAACCAAAGCTCCCATTAAATCTTGTCATGGCAGATCCCTAGAACCTTGACAGGAAATGCTAACCATACCAAGAATCAGTCGTTGATCCACCTGAGGAATGTCAGTACCTGGGCCGGGCCCAGGGGAATAACACCCTAAACCCCAAAGCTAAAAGCCTAAAGCCTGAACAGATAAATAATATAAAGACTTCGTAAGTGTGCCACGTTGCGAGTTCAGCGGATCAGTTGTCCCATTGTTCGAATCCCGCGTGCACACAGTCGAAGGCTCTAGATCTGTACTAGGCGAATCGACACCAAGCATGTGTACATGGATCCTACGAAAATCCTTGAGACAATGATNCACAGTCGAAGGCTCTAGATCTGTACTAGGCGAATCGACACCAAGCATGTGTACATGGATCCTACGAAAATCCTTGAGACAATGATCGATCGTCGATTGGAAGTGAACCCAACACAACCGCTGCTGAATCACGGAATCCTATCCTGCCCTAGGCGTGGGCGGCTCCGGCATTTACTGGCATCGCACAGGCGTCTGAGCTCGATTCCNCTGCTGAATCACGGAATCCTATCCTGCCCTAGGCGTGGGCGGCTCCGGCATTTACTGGCATCGCACAGGCGTCTGAGCTCGATTCCGGAATCCCAGACTTGCAGACACCATGGACTATGGAGGGATGGGCCGTTGCATCATGTGAGTCTCTAGCTGCGGACCTCCAGGTCCGTGTACAGATAAGGTCCGGTTTTGTACTGAGTTTAAAGTTTTATAATAGGGTCAGGGTTTTGGGTGTTAGGGTTTTGGTTGTCTTTTTTGGGAGGAGAGGGGGTTCACAGTTTTGGGGCTTGGGGCTTTGGGGTTAGCCCTGATATAAAGGCCTTGACCTGAAACCGAAAGGGGCTCCATTGCCATTCTTAGAATATAGTTACACAAACACACACTTTCATACACCCCTGCATGCATGCCTGCATACGTACACGTGTACACATGTACATACATGACAAATACGGACACACATTACACAGAACAAATACATACATNATAGTTACACAAACACACACTTTCATACACCCCTGCATGCATGCCTGCATACGTACACGTGTACACATGTACATACATGACAAATACGGACACACATTACACAGAACAAATACATACATGCATGCATGCATGCATGCATATCGATTAGACACACTAGTACTGTATGCACAAATGCACTTTATCAACACATGTGTGCATTTAGCTATACATACAGAGTTGCTTCCACACATACAGCNCATGCATGCATGCATGCATGCATATCGATTAGACACACTAGTACTGTATGCACAAATGCACTTTATCAACACATGTGTGCATTTAGCTATACATACAGAGTTGCTTCCACACATACAGCCATGCATGCTTGTCGAAACATATTACATGTGGAATCTCAATGCAATCTGAGAACCCTGTGCCGCACTTACCTACACATGAGGCAGGAATTTAGCTTGGCATATGGAATGATACTTAAAGTTATGCCCGCCCCATCTGTACATTCCGATGTGCGGAGGTCGCACAATGTCGTCCGACGGCTGACACTTTTAGTAAAGCGAGCCTTCAATTAAAGCTCATCCGAGGGTGCACCACAAGTCAAGGCCCTGCTACACGAATCTAGAGGTGCCCAAATTTGTGACGGCACTAGACCGAACATATTTTAAAATATATACATGTGCATAAGACCCTAAAAACAACAGCCCTAGACTAGACTGCAGACCCCGGGCCCCAAGCTTAAAATCCGAAGACCTTCAAGCCCCATAGCATTATAGTCGCACCCGACTCGGATCCAGCATCCTAGGAAAAAGACCTACGGCGTCTCCTCGGGGGCCACGGGCGGCGGCTTCTCCTCCCAGCCGGCCATGATCTTGGCAAGGAACCACCTGGGAAGCAAAGGGTCGTCTAGGGTCCAGCATATAGGGTGCAAGGCCTACGGTTGTGGGTTTAGGGTTTACCTATAGTCTCCATTGTAGTTCCTTTAATTTTTTGAATTAACCAATTTTATGGTTAGCTTTAGGATCCTATTATATAATATAGTTTTTGATTATAACCAAAAATGGAACTACAATGGAGACTATAGCTATAGGTATATAAGAGCTTATGATTTTAGGAATTCTAGGGTTTCGGAATAATATATAATGGCCTACTACTTCGGAGTTTTTATAAATTAGTATTCAAGAACAGCCACATCTGCGGCAGCGGGCCCTTGCTCCAAGCCAGACAGCTTCCTCCCTTGCGGTCAACCTGGGCAGTTAATCTGATTCCGCTGGGGTCTTTTATACCATACTTCTTTCGTAATATTGTGATGTATTAATGTCAGGTGGCCGGGTAGTCCGGATCCTGAACCACAGTGCGGTTCACGTAGAAAGTGTTGTCCATCAACCGTACCGTGATGCTTTTACATTCTGCTCGCGGGGCGTGGGTCACGTCGGGCTTTGGCACAGCGAAGGTCCTTATTGCGGTGATCGTGTAGATTGGATAGTTTATGCGAATATAACACAATTGCAAGTAAAGCTCACTTGCTTGAACTCGGACCATGAGAAACCAGGCAGGTCGGCGGCAGCCGGCTTGCAGTCGTTCAAGGACAGGTCTAGGATCATCTGCGAAGCCTCGAAAGCCTTCTTCAGATCGGCGGCCTTCTTCGCGTCCGGGGNCCATGAGAAACCAGGCAGGTCGGCGGCAGCCGGCTTGCAGTCGTTCAAGGACAGGTCTAGGATCATCTGCGAAGCCTCGAAAGCCTTCTTCAGATCGGCGGCCTTCTTCGCGTCCGGGGCCTTCTTGTTTTTCCCCCCTGCCGGTTTCTGCTCCTCCTCGTTCTCATTCGTTGCTTTCGCCTTCGGGGCCCTCTTTGCCTCGGCGTTCGGTTTCGGAGCTTCCTGCGGATCCGTCTTCGGCTTTTTTGATTTCCGATNTGCCGGTTTCTGCTCCTCCTCGTTCTCATTCGTTGCTTTCGCCTTCGGGGCCCTCTTTGCCTCGGCGTTCGGTTTCGGAGCTTCCTGCGGATCCGTCTTCGGCTTTTTTGATTTCCGATCGCGAGCCAAAGCCTTTGCCGCGGCTTCCTGCATATGATCGATGTAGCATCTATAGTAAGGTTTTAGGGTTTAGGGTTTAGGGTTTAGGAGAGAGGGTTTAGGGTTTAGAATATTACATCGCAACATCCGAAGCCTCAGAAAATCGAACCTTGAAACCCAGACACTCCCCCTATCTATATACAATCTTAAACCGTACAAAAGATAGCGTGTGTATGTGTACATATAGGCTGACACATGTCGTTGTTATATTGTCTACGTAACTAGATAACAAGTTTTTATTATTATTGTCTCCCATCTACACGTATACTATATTTACTTTATTTAATATCAATTATTAGTGTTATAATAGAAACATATTTTGGATATAATGATATTCATATTTAATTATGTTAACATATATATATATATGAATTCGAATAACTAGTACTGCCTTCAAGCCTGCCGAACCATACTATACGAACCCTCCACACCCCAAGCTTAAACTAGCTGCAACCTAAAGCGTGCAGAACATGCACAAAAGACACCCTTTCCCTGGTAATTGTATACATATTATACCAACCCTACACACCCTGAACTTATAATACCTAAGTAGGCCTTGACCCTAAACTCGAGGCTCTACACAGTCCCACTCCTTGCGGTGCGTCACCCGAGCATCGGCTTGCTTTGCTCGCAGGCCAGCAAAGCTGCCGTCTGCTGCAAGTGGCACGGCCTCCAGTCCAGCAGGAAGAGGCACCACCGTGTCGGGGTCGATCAGCGGTGCCCTGTCCTGCCGGAAGGAGATTTTACACATCCGCTATGTAATTATACCCGAAGCCACAAGCTCCCCTCCTTGTAGGCACCGTTGCTTACACGAGGGGCTTCGTTCGGGTCTGGCACCTTTCGATCGAGTCTGATTAATATATATATATATNCGCTATGTAATTATACCCGAAGCCACAAGCTCCCCTCCTTGTAGGCACCGTTGCTTACACGAGGGGCTTCGTTCGGGTCTGGCACCTTTCGATCGAGTCTGATTAATATATATATATATTAATATGGGTACGGTACTAATGGAAACATGTGCAAGGCTCTGGATAGCGGCCTCCGCATTGGCGGGTACTTCAGCATCGACCTCCTCATCATCTGCATCCTGGGAATTATAAATTCTCGAGAACAAGGACCAGGTACCCTAGCTACATAAGCTTAAGATGGCGCTTTTGATAAGGGCCGGGGTGCGTTGAAGTCATTCTC
>BGNK01003709.1:0-46792 GCA_003297005.1 Symbiodinium sp. clade A Y106 | reverse complement strand
ACATGTATACATACAAACATGTATGTATATGTATATATGTGTATATCAGGCAGTATGCTACATGTTTATGTAATACTATATGCAAGCACATGCACGTTTCTGGTACATACATACATACAGATATACATATATACACACAGACATATATCCATACATACAAACATATGTACACACAGACAGACATACATATATACTTTTTGCAGGTACGGAAACACACACATGNTATACATATATACACACAGACATATATCCATACATACAAACATATGTACACACAGACAGACATACATATATACTTTTTGCAGGTACGGAAACACACACATGGACACACACACACACACACAAACACACACACACACTCTCTCTCTCTCTCTCACTCATCACACACTCACATGCACTCCCTCGCTCATCATATTCACTCAGTCACCTACATGTACACAGGCACACACCCACACACACACACACACACGTGCCAAGAAACCGAAGGGCTAGGATGTATACCAAACGGCACTCCTACCACTGTACATGTCTATTGCCACCGAAGGCACCTCCATCCTGGAATCACCGCCAATGNCGCTATGTAATTATACCCGAAGCCACAAGCTCCCCTCCTTGTAGGCACCGTTGCTTACACGAGGGGCTTCGTTCGGGTCTGGCACCTTTCGATCGAGTCTGATTAATATATATATATATATATATTAATATGGGTACGGTACTAATGGAAACATGTGCAAGGCTCTGGATAGCGGCCTCCGCATTGGCGGGGACTTCAGCATCGATCTCCTCATCATCTGCATCCTGGGAATTATAAATTCTCGAGAACAAGGACCAGGTACCCTAGCTACATAAGCTTAAGATGGCGCTTTTGATAAGGGCCGGGGTGCGTTGAAGTCATTCTCNCTCCTCATCATCTGCATCCTGGGAATTATAAATTCTCGAGAACAAGGACCAGGTACCCTAGCTACATAAGCTTAAGATGGCGCTTTTGATAAGGGCCGGGGTGCGTTGAAGTCATTCTCCAGCTTTCTCTTGCAATTGATCCGCGGGATCTGCAGCGAACCGGCGATTTTCTGTAAGGTTTAGGCCCTAGGATTCAGGTTGCAGTTGGACAGGTGGACACCAAACACACACACAGATACATATACATGTATACATACAAACATGTATGTATATGTATATATGTGTATATCAGGCAGTATGCTACATGTTTATGTAATACTATACGCAAGCACATGCACGTTTCTGGTACATACATACATACATACAGATATACATATATACACACAGACATATATCCATACATACAAACATATGTACACACAGACAGACATACATATATACTTNTATACATATATACACACAGACATATATCCATACATACAAACATATGTACACACAGACAGACATACATATATACTTTTTGCAGGTACGGAAACACACACATGGACACACACACACACACAAACATACACACACACACTCTCTCTCTCTCACTCATCACACACTCACATGCACTCCCTCGCTCATCATATTCACTCAGTCACCTACATGTACACAGGCACACACCCACACACACACACGTGCCAAGAAACCGAAGGGCTAGGATGTATACCAAACGGCACTCCTACCACTGTACATGTCTATTGCCACCGAAGGCACCTCCATCCTGGAATCACCGCCAATGTCNCACACACACACACGTGCCAAGAAACCGAAGGGCTAGGATGTATACCAAACGGCACTCCTACCACTGTACATGTCTATTGCCACCGAAGGCACCTCCATCCTGGAATCACCGCCAATGTCCGTCGCCGCAGTAGTGGCCTGAGCATGCCACCATGCCTACATACAAACTAGCATGTGTTACACGGGCATACGAACGGCACTCCTACCACTGTCTTGCTATCGAAGGCACGACTTCCATCCTAGAGTCACGGCCAATGTCCGTAGCCGCACTAGTAGTGGCCTGAGCATGCCACCATGCCTACATGCAAACTAGGATGTATACACGGGCATACAAACGGCACTCATAGCACTGTCTTGCCATCGAAGGCACGACCTCCATCCTAGAGCCACCGCCAATGTCAGTAGCCGCAGTAGTGGCCTGTGCATGCCACCATGCCTACATACAAACTAGGATGTATAGACGGGCATGCGAACGGCACTCCTACCACTGTACATGTCTTGCCATCGAAGACACCTCCATCCTAGAATCACCGCCAGCGTCCGTCGCGGCAGTAGTGGCCTGAGCTTGCAACCATGCCTACATACAAACATGCTAGGATGTATACACGGGCATTAGCACTGTCTTNGAAGACACCTCCATCCTAGAATCACCGCCAGCGTCCGTCGCGGCAGTAGTGGCCTGAGCTTGCAACCATGCCTACATACAAACATGCTAGGATGTATACACGGGCATTAGCACTGTCTTAATGCCATCGAACGACCTCCGCCCTAGAATCACCGCCAATGTCCGTAGCCGCAGTAGTGGCCTCAGCATGCCACCATACAAGCATGCCAACACATCACCCTCGACCCACACACACACACACACCTGTAGCCTGTAGCTTCCAAGGCACCCGAACCATCCTAGCATCAGCGATGCCCGGCACCCGATCCATCCCAGCATCAGCGATGCTCGGCACCCGATCCACCCCAGCATCAGCGATGCTCTGACTCGCAGCGATACATGGGGCTTCGGCCTGAGCTGTGCAGTGGCAGCATGGATACAACCACACACACANAGCATCAGCGATGCTCGGCACCCGATCCACCCCAGCATCAGCGATGCTCTGACTCGCAGCGATACATGGGGCTTCGGCCTGAGCTGTGCAGTGGCAGCATGGATACAACCACACACACATGCGTGAAATGTCAAGTCACACACACACACATGTACACACATACACACACACATACACACCCTTGGCTTCGAGGGCACTCCATCCATCTGCACATCGGTAAGAAGTGCAGGCAAGGCCTCAGATTTGTGTCCATTGCATCATTAAATCATTGTTTAAAATACCTGCGAAAGCACACATCTACCCNGCTTCGAGGGCACTCCATCCATCTGCACATCGGTAAGAAGTGCAGGCAAGGCCTCAGATTTGTGTCCATTGCATCATTAAATCATTGTTTAAAATACCTGCGAAAGCACACATCTACCCCACATGTATATAAGTTCGACCAGCAAGGCACCAGGTCCATCTCGGTGGGGATTCCTTGGTCCGGAGCAGTGGCAACCTTAGCTACACGAAGGCATCTGAACCATGCCCTTCTTTTTGTTTTAAGCTTCCTGAGCTTCCTGGCTCAAATCCCACAAGCGCTCAGGGAAAAGTGCTGACCCCCTATATACTCTACACACGAATATACCGGTGCACAATAGTCACAATAGCAGACAAACACACAAACACTCAGATCTCCGTTTGGGCACCAAGAAAGCCGAAGACCCGGTTTTTCGGCCCCATTACTATATGCATGCATTGCATTGCCAGGCACACGATTCATCTCAGCACTCATGCCCTCATCCGCAGCAATCACGGGGTCCTCGGGAAAGGATTCTGCCGGCATTCTTGCAACTCCCTCCGGGTCGACCCCGAACAACCTTAAATAGCAGCTAAGATATGCACAGCCTCCTAAACCCTAAATGCTATCCTTAAACCTGAAACCTTATCACCCCGGGCTTCCTCGGACGGGGCACGGATGATCCTAGCATCAACCTCACACATCTAAACCCTGCTGGCGGAAACCCTCAAAGCCCAAAACACACACGAATCGCTAGACCAAGAACCCCAAGCCCTAAAAAAAATTGGGCATTCCTGCTTTCAACCCAGGCACACGATCTATAGGCATGAAAACAACAGTGCAACCATTCCAACAAACATTGAGGCTGATTGCTTCGAACCCAGGCACACGATCCTCGCTCGCAGGAACCACAGTACCCTTGGCATGCAAACACAGCTGTGTAAGCACTCGATAAATTTCGAAATCGGGTATGCGAGCTATCTCTAGCCTGTGAATGCCCTCGCTTGCAAAATTACCTGGTCCACGGCCTCGTCTGAAAGTTGACATGCAAACAGCTGTGCAAGCACACTAAAGATTGCTTCGAAGATACACAATCCATCCCAGCATTCGCGGCAGTCACCAGGTCGCGGGCCTCAGGTTTTTATATATCATCGTCAGCTAGCATGATATATGCAAATCTGTGCATGTATACATATGTAAGCACGTATACATACACACATAGACGACAGGCGTCACATTAACAGCGGTGTACCAATTAATGCATGAGCAGCGTCTGCTTACATTAGCATCGAAGGCACACGATCCGTCTGAGAGCTGTCCTCGATCTCGGCAATCGGCAGATCTTGGTCGATTTCTGCAATCAGTTTGTTCAACTCTTCTGCCTCAGTATGCAAACATACATACGTATGTGTACATGTATATACACATTATATTAGTACATGTATACAAGCAGTGGAACTGTGAACTAGATTAAGGCACAAGCTCCTATGTACAGACAATAATACATGACCTGCGAACTCTGCTGACTCTACTTGCATGTCCAAAGCACAAGAAGGGTGCAAGGGTCCCCACTCGAGGAACTTGAGCACTCGGAGCCCTAGCGTGCAGAAAAATGCAGGTGCTAAATACACAGATGAAGGACAGGACTTGTCTCTTATTAAGGTAGTCCCTCCCCCCGTTATTCAGTCCTTGAGAAGCCAGTCGGGCAGCTCCTGAATCCTGAATCTCCCATCGTGTCGATTGCGTCGGTCCTCCTTAAATCGGCAGAGCTGACGATTTTCGAGGTTGAATATAAGAATATTCCGGGGGACCCATTACAATGCAGCCGTGAGTCCAGTGTCCGGTTCAGCTGCTCCTTCTGTCGGATGGTCTCCTGGATCGGATCTACATAATATTTGCGGTTATACTTCATGGATCATTGATCTTAAGCTTAACACCACTCGTACTATCCTCGTCAGTTTGACGAGCATCCTCGCTTTCGTGGTCACTGTCATCGATGATGACCTGCTGCGGATGGAACCCCACCAGAAAACCCGCTAAACCCTTCAGCCTAAATCAATTACTTGTGGACCTGGTCAGGCAACTCGGGACGGAGGCAATCGGCATCCACACCCCGCGTGGCCTGCACAGGAAGTATTTTCAACCCATCAGCAATGCAACTGGAAACCCCCCATTACAATAATGCAGCCGTGTTTCCAGTGCCCGGTTCAGCGAGACTTTCTGTTGGATGGTCTCCTGCATCAGGTCTACAATAAAATTACGGATATGTTTCATCATAGATCTGTTACACCACTCATGCTATCCTCGTCAGCTTCACGAGCATCCTTGCTGTCGTTGTCACTGTGGGCATCTTCGATGACCATATCTTCATCGGGCTTCGTGGCCTGCTGCGGATGGAACCCCACTGTAGACCCACGAAACCCCTCAGCCCAAAGAAAACTCAAGTGGACCTGGCCATGCGACTCGGGATGGGGGCAATCAGCATCCAAACCCGGACTGTCCTGCACTTTATGTTTTCAACCCATTAGCAACGTACTGCAACCCCTGGCCTTAGCCTCGCAAATCTCATCGGCCGATGGCATGGGGCCCCCTTGGGCGGGAACCTTGGATGCCCCGACCAACACACTCAACCTCGAAAAGCACGAAGCCACAACGAAAATATATATTGCGATCCCAACAGCTCCTTCATCATCATCATCGAAAATCTCAAAGATCTCCTCGCGATCTTTGTCCACCTGCTCCACATCCTGGTCCATANAGCACGAAGCCACAACGAAAATATATATTGCGATCCCAACAGCTCCTTCATCATCATCATCGAAAATCTCAAAGATCTCCTCGCGATCTTTGTCCACCTGCTCCACATCCTGGTCCATAACATCGATCACCTGCCGGGCTTAAGCTCGCGAAAAAGATATGCATGGAAAGACACGATAGTAATAGATAGTAGTCTGTTTTATGGAAGCACCTCTGAGCTCACACTCGACTCCGACAGTTTTCGCTGTGGNCTGCCGGGCTTAAGCTCGCGAAAAAGATATGCATGGAAAGACACGATAGTAATAGATAGTAGTCTGTTTTATGGAAGCACCTCTGAGCTCACACTCGACTCCGACAGTTTTCGCTGTGGTTTCTCGGGAAGGGAGCGGCCATTCACAGCCAAGTGGATGCCCTTCAGGACTGACATCTCCTCGCTCCTGATACTCGACATATATGTGTGATCGGTGATCAAATGAGACATGGTCCGGCGGTCCTGGCGTGACTGGTCCGGCCGACTGACTGCACAACGTATGCAGCCAGCCACCTCAACCGCGTGCCCTGGATCTCGGCCCAGTCCTTGACCTTCTGCTTGCAATTTTTCTCGACACTCTGGAGCTTGTAGCAGCAAGACAAGTAGAGCACCGCCGCCCTGTGCTCCGTCGTCGAGATGAGCTGTTTCCGCTCATCCACACCCTTGAAAAGGTGGGCTCCATAGACTTTCATGACATCAAAGTTTTTCTTCGACATCACGTCATCTTTGGAAATCTTAGTGTCGAAGACGTCTACGAGGCGGGTCTCCTGGGCTTCTCGAAAATAGCAGTACACAATATAGACAAACACACCAATCGGAACATGCCACTTGAGTCGCCTTGTCTTTCTTCAGCTCCTCCAAACGGGACTCCACCAGGGGGCGGAGGGCAGCCACGATTTTCAAAGCCGAATCCTGGGATTCGGAGATCTGCATCAGGCCAGCAAATGATGCAAGCGTTATATGCTGACTAGTTTCACTCACGAAGAAGCGGAGGGGCCGCAAAACTTGCTTGCCGTCGATCAGCTCACCGGTGCTAGCACACCGCCGCACACCATCTAGGATCTTGAATTCTTGCTCCGACATGCCGCCGGCAGCGGATCGAAACTTCAAAGGTCGTCTAAAATGAACCCAACCCAATTCGGCATACGATCATGCAGACTAGCATGCACACATCTTAGTTTGACCCCTGCAGACCGAATGCAGCCCGGACTTGCAATAGTATGCAGCATGCACACATGTTCGCTCGGCCCCGAAAACTTGCAGATGGAATGCATGGACTGCAAACGATCGACTCACTGCATGCCCTCTCACAGATCATGAGCACAGCTGAGTACTGCAGCTGAGGGTGGGCGCACCTGAAGCCTTTCGCTTCTGGGAGCACTCGTAGAGCATGTTCCAGCGGCCCGGCATTGTAAAAATGCAGTCAATTATGGAACCGAGCTCTAGACATGTACATGTACATATGGGTACAACATACACACTCACACACACATGTACTGTGCGATGTTAGACACATATCGATATCATGTCTTCGGGGTATGTGGCATGCATGCACTCTAGATCTACTATCCAGCCTCTACGTGCAGAAGAGGGATCTGTAATAGTACTACTACAGTACCGCAGTAGTAGTTATATTAATAATTTACACACATTCGATTCGAATTCTCCCAAGCTGGAACTTAAAGGCATACCTGCTCCAGGTTCCTCCAGGTGAGCACGGCGGATATAGCTGATAGGCAGTGCATGTCCAATCATGTACTGTGACCTCGAGAAACTCATTCGTGAGACACCCATGCCACACAAACACACACACACACACACCAATTCGCATGCATGTTTTAAATGCCTACTCACACAACCGACGAAAACAACACGTGCAAACACCGACCCACACTGCCGCCGCAGACACACACACACACATACTCTCTCTCTCTCTCTCGCTCGCTCTCACACGAACATCCCCGGCACAAACACACACGCACACACACACACATGTGTACACACACACACTAGTCCCTTTCACTCTTATATATAGAATACGTACACACACACACACACTCACACAGAGAGAAGACGGACTCCCCCATATACACAGGGAATAAAGACAACAATGCCCACACAGCCGTCGAAACGAACTTAAAAAGAAGTTCAGAATTCTATCGATATAATATGTATATATATACATGTAAACTAATTTATCGAAAGGCAAACCCGACCCATCAAGACGAGCGAGGTCTTCAAACCCCCGGCAAACCCATCCCATCAAGAGCGAGGTCGTGAAACCCCAGGCAAACCCAACCCATCAAGAGCGAGGTCGTGAAATCACACACAAACCCAACCCTATCAAGAGTGAGGTTTTCAAACCCCGCCAAATCTATCGATGGCAAACCCACCCCATCAAGAGCGAGAACTTGAAACCCCACTAATGCAAGTCGTAACATAAAACAAAACGAGTCATTCATCCTTCGAAATAATGGGATAACCCGCCCCATCAAGAGGGAGGTCTTCAAACCCCACCAAATCCCAAGTAACATCTGGACCCAATGTGTCCGCTGGGCACGATTTGGCCCAAGTATCGGCTATGACGATACATGGAGCCTTTGGGNCCCCATCAAGAGGGAGGTCTTCAAACCCCACCAAATCCCAAGTAACATCTGGACCCAATGTGTCCGCTGGGCACGATTTGGCCCAAGTATCGGCTATGACGATACATGGAGCCTTTGGGAAGGCTTATGGGGAAAGGCTCTCTCCAAGAAAAGTAGTACATCCCAGGGCGTGGCCGCAATCTCATTCAATATGTGGTTATGTATTTGGCGTCAGGTATACCCTACATCTTGATCGCTTGAAGCCTTTGATGGCTCCAATCTTCCAAAACGAGAGGTGGCACTGGGAAAAGCCACATCCTGCTCTCGTCTGAGAGATTGTGAAACAAAAAAACCCTCTTCAGATCACCTTGAGGCTCTAAGAATGCGGCCTATGAAGTCTTTAGGGGTTCAGGGTTCAGGGTGTTGGGCTGTAGTATGTAGGCTTTCCGGCTCAAAGATTTCATGCCCCAGACTCTCCGACTATACACAATACTTTTATGTAACTACGAAAAAAAGGTCATCATACTGATACTAATACTGAAAACAATCATAACCTGTGATGCTGACGGTAATACCAATGAAACAGGAGAACCATCATCATAATCTGTCATTAATGACAATGGCAATATGCATTTTCCTTCTTCTTGGACGCCATTGAGCTCCATTACTTCAGTGAAGGATCGTGCGCCTCTAGCCAAGCTTTCCAAGCGGAATAAATCTACTAGGGTTGGTATGTGGGTGGTTCTCTAAATTGGGGTCCTGCCTAGGGTCCTCTTAATAAGGGCGCCGTATGATGTTGGAGGCCTCCTAACTCATGTAATGGCAATACGAGCGGATATTGCTACAAATGAGTCAAGCCTCTCCTCTATCTTGAGCGTCCGGGTTGCTCCTTGAAAAGTCATCAAACTGAGCTGACTCCGAAACAGCTTCTATCTCTCTGAGCAGTTGTAAGGCTTCACGAAGGCGTTGCGCGGTTTTCGTGGGCTTTCCCAGGCTTTATGAGCCTGTCGGGATGTCCAGCGGTCTGACAGGGCGTTATCATGCCTTTGTGTGTAGGGGTTTTACTGATTAGAGTAAGGTTACCAGAAGTATTAAAAGGAACCCCCCAAAAATACAGGATTGGTAATTGTTCTGGCCCGTTTCTGACGTCTTGCAAGGTTCTCCGAGGCTTAGGAGGAACACATAAGGCTTTATCTGTAAAAGGGCTTTCGCTTCGATTCTAGGTGTTGCGCGTGTACCAGATAGACTCATGGGGTGTAGTTTGACGTAGAGTTCAGCGTTGAGGGCCTGGGTGATCGAGAATGTGTAGTAGAACATCCACTTATAGCCCGTCTGTTTGACGATTATAGTCTAGTTCACCACTTTACACCCTACGGACTAATGATTAAGGCCCCATAGTTCTTGCAATCTGGCTTGGGGTTCGAGGCGCCATGCACTCAGACTGATATGGTGTGGTTAGGGCTGGGCTTCTGGGGCCAGGTATTGAATCAGGGATAACTGCCTACATCAAACTGCGTCAAGAATGGCAAGTCATTCAATTCCTAAACCCTAAACCTGTCACAGCTCGTCACATACCATGGCACATCATGGCAGAGTCTGTCCTGCCGATGCACCACGAAATCCCTCGAAGCTGCATGGGAATCAGCGTGCCGTGTGGTTAATTTCACACACGGGCCAGGTAGTAGAAACTCGAAAGTTGGCATCCTTTTCCCCGTTTGTTGTAGTTTAGAGCTGCGGGGTAGGAGTCCTCAAACTTTCGGGTTTCTGCTCTATGTCAGTCACTGTTTCTGGTGGTTCGATGTTGGGGCATCGGTATTCCATGTGTAGCCGCAAGAACAGTGGAACGGTCTAACGAGCATCAAACGCAACTTTTGCCGATGACTAAACTCCAAACCCCTGAACTATACAGTCCCCCACTACATTTTTGAAACCTCCAACCCCACACTGACACTCGAAGACACCGAAAGCAACACCACCAGAAACCCTGAACTTTAAACCCTAAGCGCTTGGGATCTGACAACTCCTTAAAACCCCAGGGCCTAAACCCTATGAACCCAAAACCCCTAAACCCCCAAACCCTAACCCCCTAAACCCTAAACCCTAAACCCTAAATCCTTAAACCCCTAAACCCCTAAACCCCCAAGCCCAAACCCTGTAAACCCTAAACCACTAAACCCTAAACCCCTAAACCCTAACCCCCTAAGCCCTAAACTCCTAAACCCCTAAACCGTAAACCCCTAAACTCAAAAGCTTAAGCCTGAATGCTCAGCTTAAGCCTTTCCACGTACAGGAGCGTAACACACCTTGACGGAACGTACACATATGACTCTCTATATAGTCTTACCTAGAGGTAAATGGTAATTATGGTACATAATTACAGCCATTTACAGGTAAGTGCTTGTCATTTACAGGTAAGTGCTTGTCTGTGTACAAGTATTCCTCAATACTTCAAACGCCAGTAGTGGCAATATAATACGACATATTTTTCTTCCCTAGCCCTAAAACATACACTGCTAAGACGGGGATCAAAAAATGGACCCTCGAGTGCTCGTGTGTGCCCAAAGGGGTCGGGGCCACATTCTGCAGCAAAACAAGGCCGTTCTTTGCGTGTGGCTGCTCTAAACCATCCGGGGTCCCTGTGTGCCCAAGGCGGCCCAAGCCACATTCTGCAGCAAAACAGAGCCGTTCTTTTCGTGTGGCTGCTCTACAGTCTGCTTCGCCCTCCATAAACCTGGAAAAATATGGCTGATTTTGTAGTACCAAATTCTGTTCATAAAATGTGCATTTTAGCCTGGGCTGGGTGCCAATCTCGAGGTCCCCTCCTTTCTTGTCGTGTGGCTGCTCTAAACTCTTCGGGACTCCTTGCTTTGGGGTTCTGAGTCTTAGGATCGAAAAATGGAAAACAGGGCCTGATTTTCTAGTACCAAATTCTGTTCCTAAAATGTGCATTTTAACCTGGGCAGGGTGCCAATCTCGAGGTGCCCTCCTTTCTTGTCGTGTGGCTGCTCTAAACCCTTCGGGACTCCTTGCTTTGGGGTTCTGAGTGTTAGGATCGAAAAATGGGCCCTGGAGTGCTCGTGTGTGCCCGAACGGGTCGGGGCCACATGCTGCAACAAAACAGGGCCGTTCTTTGCGTGTGGCTGCTCTAAAGCTTCCAGGGTCCCTGTATGCCCAAGGCGGCCGAAGCCACATTCTGCAGCAAAACAGGGCCGTTCTTTTCGTGTGGCTGCTCTAAACTGGGTTCTGAGTCTTAGGATCGAAAAATNTAAAGCTTCCAGGGTCCCTGTATGCCCAAGGCGGCCGAAGCCACATTCTGCAGCAAAACAGGGCCGTTCTTTTCGTGTGGCTGCTCTAAACTGGGTTCTGAGTCTTAGGATCGAAAAATGGACCCTCGAGTGCTCGTGTGTGCCCAAAGGGGTCGAGGCCACATTCTGCAGCAAAACGGGGCCGTTCTTTTCGTGTGGCTGCTCTAAACCATCCGGGGTCCGTTCTTTTCGTGTGGCTGCTCTAAACTCTGCTTCGCCCTCCATAAACCTGGAAAAATATGGCTGATTTTGCAGTACCAAACTCTGCTCATAAAATGTGCATTTTAGCCTGGGCCAGGTGCCAAGGGCCACATTCTGCAGCAAAACAGGGCCGTTCTTTTCGTGTGGCTGCTGTAAACCATCCGGGATCCCTGTGTGCCCGAGCCAAGTCGAAGCATATTCTGCAGCAAAAAAGGGCCGTTGTTTTCGTGTGGCTGCTCTAAACTGTCGTGTGCCTGCTCTAAACGGGGTCGATGTGTTGCTCAAGGCCACGCTCTGCAGCAAAACAAGGCGAGCCTTCTCAATTCTTCCTGGCTTCCAGTCGCCGTTGCCAGGCGAAGCTCTTTGGATGTAAGCAATGAGCGCCATGACTTGCATCTAGCCTCTGCTGGACCTTCATTGGGGCCAAGCGCCAATCTCGAGGTCGCCCTCTTTCTTTGCGAGTGCCTGCTTTAAACTGGACGAGTACCACTTGCACTATCATGTACATATGCTTGTATATTGGAAACACTTAAGGACTTAAGCTTAGTACAAAAGGTTTGGGTGGCCTCTCGGGGTGGGAAAAATTAGAGCTCCCCGTTCGTGACGGAACACGTTTACTCTGAAGATCTCGGACGTTCGTCGATTATCTTGCCTTCGACAAAAAACGTACACACCAACCACGGAAGTATGCTCGGCACACCCTAAACCCTAACCCCCTAAACCCTAAACCCCTGAACCCTAAACCCGGGATCTGACAACTCCTTAAAGCCCAGAGGTTGCTAGAAATTCGGAGTGTCGAAAAGCAGCTTAGGAATGACTAGGGGCCTGGATAATAATTACCTATACTAATTTTGGGGGGTTCCTTATTCTATTTATAGTATAAGGGGCCCCAAATCCCTATTCTGATTATGAAGGCCCCTGTATTAGGGTGGTGGTAGAAACCAGGTAGAAGTAGCAACAGTAGCAGTGACGTGGCCGACTAGTGCTCTTGCAAACGCGAGTGCCGGAAGCAGCGCCAATTAGCTTTTCAGGTTAAGGAGCACATTATAATTTGTTAACATAATGCTGATCTATAGAAAGACGGATTTCTTTACTATGGAAGGCAAAACTCTTAACAAGAAAAACCACGGACTCCAATCCTCAAACCCTTCACTTAAACCCTTCAAGTCCTGATGCCCCAAGCAGCGGCCTCTTAACCCAAATCAGCCGGGCTACAGCGGCGGCAGGTAGAGGGAACTTTGGTCGGAAAGCCTTTGGCAGCCGCGGCTTTATGCCACTTGCGAGAGGTCGAGGCAGCTGAAAAGCGATCAAGACTGAGGCCTGAGTCTTGTTTCCTGAGCCCTGCAATCATGTACTATAAATACTATAAGTCATAAACTATAAAGCATAAACTATAAATCATAAACTATAAATCAAAAACCCCCATGTAAACCTCGAGGCCATATTTACCCCGAACGCCGAATGACCCTCCAGCTCCAAACCCTAAACCTGAGAGGCTTGATAAAAACGGTTTAGGGCCGAGTCCGTTGGTGTCTTTCAGCTACTTTTCAATCAGAAATGGTCTGGCTGGAGGGTTTAAGCCAAAAAGGACAACATCCGAAGCTAAATGAAGCCCTCTTCGGTCAAAAGGTGGAGGACCTAAAGAATCTTTAACCCACACATGCACAACAAAAAGCATCATTTGCTGCGATCTTCTTGCAAACAACCCCAAACCGTTAACCTGAAATACATTCGCATCTGACAGGGCTGCCGCGGATTTGATTAAAAACGGGGGTCTGCCAAAGAGGCTAGCAAAGAGCTGCAAAATGCCGCACAATGATGCTTCTCCAAAGAAACCCAAGTTCCTGTAGGACCGATCATGAATCATATCTGTATTTGTCCGACAACTGCTGTCCACGATGAACAAGAACCTCCAAAACCGTCTTCCAATTGCAAATATGGCTTCGAGGAATGTTATGCTATGGTTGGAAGGAAAAATACCATTGGCAATTGTTCAGTCCCTTCTGACAGAAACCCTAAACCCTAAACCGTAAAAAATTCTGAACCCCATTGATCCTGAATACTAAACGCTAGGGCCCTAAGGCTCCACGGGAGATCTTTGGAGGATGGCCCTATGGCCAAACTGAAGCTCCACGGCGAGTACCGGCTCAGCCAGACGTAGGCATTCAATGCAACCCGAAACGAGCTTAGGATTTTGATAGGGTTTAAGGTATTCATAAGGCTTGATCGGGCATAAGGCAAGAGCCCATTAATGACTAGACTGGGGCTTCGGGCGAATATTCGTGCCTGGACGACTATGATTCTACCTGTGGTTAGGTGACTCGAAGACCCTGAACCCAAGACCCACTAGCATAGGTGCTACTAGCATACATATCTACAGCTTTGGTTGGGATATAGGATAGCAGAGTTGCCTTACAACTGTCACTTCGAACCCTGAGGCCCCCACCCGCAGCCCGAAGCCGTAACCCCAAACCCAAACCTCAAACTTAAGACTCTAATTAACCCCTAATCGACAACGCGACAACTTTGGAGCCTAGAAAGCCACGGGCTGGGTCTAAACTTGACAAGGTTTCGGGTGCCAAGCGAGAAAACGTGATAGACAGGGGCCGATCGATTTCAGGAGGTGAAGAAGCCCGCCCCAATGTAACGACTGCAGCAGGTGAGCACAAGGCTCCGCATCACAAATAAGATCATCTTTGGCACGTGTGCACGGTGCATTGCAGGCAAAACATCTGCCCCATAGCTGGGAGTCACAACGCTCCTTCTATTACGGTAAGAGCGTGTTTGTGTTTGCTGTTATTTTGGTTTTGCTGTTGCTGCTGGTGGGTGCTTTTCGTTTGTGCTGGTGCTGCCGGGGGCTTTGTTTTGCTGTTGCTGCGGGGGTGGAGGGTGGTAGTTGTTTAGTGTTGGTGCAGTACTGGAGGGGTGTTTGTTGTTGCTGTTGGTGCTGCGGGGGAGGGGGTTGGGGTGCCTAGCTCACCAAATACAAGACCACGCTGTGGGTGCCCAGACGGGCCGCTCAGCAAAGAAGCACCAACAGCAAAAACATAAAAACACCACTTCCCGTCTGCTTCGATTCCGAACAGTCAACAGGAAAAACCCTCAGCTGGTAATTTCGCATTTCGTACAATACCAACAAAACCATAGCCGAGAATGAAGCCGTACAGTTACAGACTGAATGCCGCGTCAGGGCGAGAGGTCGGCGCTTCAGATCGTGGTCTGGCCCAAGTAGCTCAGGCTTCTCCGTGTCTGCTCCACGTGTGGTGGAGGTTTAGGGTTTAGGGTTGAAAGTTCCAAGGTTTACCGTGCTGGGCTGCTATCAGCCAAGTTACGAGTCATCCTTCTTCGGTATAGTACGTCTAGTAACAGCAATCCTCAAGCAGTTTGGACAACAGTTCTCTGTAAATGACATTCATTGCACACGAATCAAGATGTTCCAGAGCTCTAAACCCTGATCCACTTATCTGGAGGATCATGGACTTAGCAACTAAAGTTATAAGTACCGTAGTTAATATAAGGTTTATAAGTAACTATAAGCATAGATACCTCCTATAAGTATGGATACCTCACTTGCCACCCCAATTACTAAGTCCCATGATCCTTGAAGTATCTGGAAGCTACTGTCACTATGCACCTCCCGAGGTTCGAAGCCCAGGCACACAGCTTCGAAGAGAGAGCCCAATGCCCTCTGGAAAAGATGCAAAACATATAAAGGAAGCCTGCATCTACCTAAGAACCTAATTCTAAATCCCGGAAACCCTGAAACCCTAAACCCTAAACCCCTAAACCCTGAACTCTAAATCCTATACGCCATAAAGGCTCCTCATCCTCAGGCCTAAAGCGGCTCAGCTAAACCCTAAACCCTAAACCCTAAACCTTAAACCCTAGCCCTAAACCCTAAACCTTAAACACTAAACCCTAAACCTTAAACCCTGAACTCAGCTAAAGGGTATCAGGCTCTTCGCCCTTAGAGGTCGAAGACCAGCCGATCCTGCGAACTGCTTCCTGAAGGCCTCAGGCGCGTTTTGGCTTAGGGTTTCGGGGTTAGGGGGTTTAGGGGTTGAGGGGGTTTAGGGGGTTTAGGGGTTTAGGGGGTTTAGGGGTTTAGGGTTGTTGTAATCGTTTGGTTGCTGAAAGGCAGTGGGGCCTCTTTGAGTTTAGGTGATAGTGTGGATCGTAGGGGAATTCAAAGTTCGTGGCTTCAGGATTTCTATAGTGAATCCCAGAAAGTTGGAACATCGATTTAGGATGATTCATGCTGGGATTCCCTTTACTTTACTTTAAGGGCATGAGGCTAATGATGTTCCAACTTTCTAGCTTCTACTGTAGGTCCCTGAGTAGACTATTTATAATAAGGGGACCCTTTTTCTTGCTATTCGGTTTGAATAAGGAGACCGCAAAATAAAAAGAGCAAAAGGGTACTACTCAGGAATCTAGATTTATAGTGCCGAGGGTTTTTGCATTCACGGGCTGAGGACTTCATGTTGACAGGCGTAGGAGTGGGTGCAAGGCTGATTGAAGCCCGCGTAAATCTGAAGGATCCGCATGTGTCTGCTGTGCTATAGAATAGACCACAAAGCGAACAGCAGAACAGAGCAACCCATGACACGACACTGCCAGGAGAGCAACATCTCATCACACACGCACACAGTATGCATAAGCAGCACAGAAGATGGATGAGATACTGAGATACGGCACTTATCAAACAAGGTACTTCGGCCCAGCGTGAACAGACATCCTACTCTTAGCATGAGCAGCAGGTGCCGTGCGTAACCGAATTGCATCGACACCTGAGTAGGTTCGATCGCAGAGCAACAAACCGTGCCATGACCCGATGAAATTCGGACATAGCATCTTACGGCTCTTGGGGTTGAGGGGGATGTGAAGAGAAACACACACGGACACACACACACACACACACGCGCACGCACGCACGCACGCACGCACACACGCACGCACGCACGCACGCACGGACGGACGGACGGACGGACGGACAGACACACACACACACAGACAGACAGACAGGCAGGCAGGCAGGCAGACAGACAGACGGACAGACGGACAGACCGACGGACGGACAGACGGACAGACAGACGGACAGACAGACAAACAGACAGACACACACACACATACACACACGGACAGACACACACGCACACACCCGCACACACACACACACACCCGCACACACACACACACACGCACGCACGCACGCACGCACGCACGCACGCACGCACACACAAAAAAAAAAGCACGCAGACATACTCAAGCATGCCAGCGAAGCACCGTGCATGCGTGATGCCTGCCTGCATGTGTGTACCTACATCCATGCATGCATGCATCCATCCAGGCATGCGTGCATACGTACATACACACAAACATAAATACATATCTTGAACTGAAACAACACATAAACATACACATACGTAACATCAGAACATACATGCAAACATACACAAGAACATGAACACATACTTAGATGCATACACACTCATACATATATATATATATATATGCATACATATATGCATGCATACATGCATGCATGCATGCATACATACATACATACCGATACCTACTCTGTACGTGCGTACGTACGAACGTAGGTACATACATGCTTACATACGTACATATACACACACAAACTCATGGTTACAGATCTTTTTGTTGCTGACCTTGCTCTTTTGCTGTCGTCCGCGGGGCACGCTTTTTGTTGCTGTTCTTGCGGGGGNGGGGGGGGGCGGGGGCGTTGTTGTTGCTGTTTTCGCCGGACCGCGTGTTGTTGTTGCTGTCGTGCCGGGGCCAGGGTTCACTCACTCACTGGCTTCCTGGGTCCCCCCCAACGACGGCAAAAGCACAAACATAAAGCAACTACAGCAAACATAAAATACGGGCAGAAAATGCCCTTCGGCAAGCGCACCTGGACTGACCCATGAAGCTTTTCTTGGTCCTGCGAAGCCTTCCCGCCCCCAAAACCTGGAACCCTGATGCCCTAAATGCCCCCAAACTCTTGCCAATGACCCCAAACGCTGTACAGCTTAAAAGGTCTGAGCCGCATAAGATACGTGTAACACCCTGAGAAAACCCTAGAGAAGCATAGAGAAACACGAGCCCAAAGGAGACCGATCGTTTGAGCTGCAGACTCCGGGCCCGGAAAAAAATGCTGCAAGGAGGCCGCCTTACAGTGGGGTTTAGGGGGTTAAGGGTTAAAGGGGTTTAGGGTTTAGGGTTTAGGGGGTTCAGGGTTAAAGGTTCATAGCAGTATCGGGGTTTAGAATTTAGGGTTCGGGTTTAGGGTTTCCCTTAATTTTGGGCGCCCTGGTCCATTGCAGGGTTTAGGAATTAGGGTTTAAGCGGTTCACCACAGAGGTGTTGCGGCTTGAGTTTACGGCTTTGTGGTGTAAGAGTTCCACCCTAAACCCTAAACCCCTAAACCCCTAAACCCTAAACCCCTAAACCCTAAACCCTAAACCCCTAAACCCCTAAACCCCGAACTCCAGCTTGGGGTTACGAGTTGGAGGCCTTTGAGGCTTGTCATCCCATAAGAATCCAAGTATAGAAATAGTACCTACTTCGGAGTTGAAAATCTACGAAGACTTACGTTGAGCCATGTGGAGTCGTAGGGATAGGGAATTTCGACGAAAAGATTTTGTGGAGATGCCGGCCAGGTATTGCAGAGCTATTGGGCTTAGGAGGTTGGCTTCTGGGGTGTAAGCAGTAGGTTTGAGACCCCGAACCTGGTAACCTTCAACTGTTGCAACCCATAAACAACCTCTGAAAACCCTGAGCCCTACAGTAGAAGCTAGAAAGTTGGAACATCATTAGCCTCATGCCCTTAAAGTAAACTAAAGGGAATCCCAGCATGAATCATCCTAAATCGATGTTCCAACTTTCTGGGGTTCACTGTNCCTACAGTAGAAGCTAGAAAGTTGGAACATCATTAGCCTCATGCCCTTAAAGTAAACTAAAGGGAATCCCAGCATGAATCATCCTAAATCGATGTTCCAACTTTCTGGGGTTCACTGTATAACCCTGAACCCTGAAACATTCAACCCATGGGTGTATGGGTTCGGTTCATGCTCAGAACCCTGAGGCGGCAGTACTCTTTCAGAAACCATGCCTGCAAAGGATCCCACCGAATTAGCCGGATAACCCATTTCGGCAGAGCCTTTGTGCCCCAAGCCCGTTGTGCTTTGAACTGTGAACAAAATGCTACATCCTAAACGCCCTAAGCTGTATATTGCTGACCAAGGACGGCTGATGCTCGGAAATTCGATTGAGGCAGATGTGGCGGCAAACCTCAAGCTCTAACGGATTTGGATTTGGAGGTCTTCGACTTGTTTACAACTATCAAAACACGTGTTAGGATGAATATTGCGACCATCCGTACTGTTTTTTCTCATTGGTGCTACCAGTACCGTTATTGTTGTTAATGTGAATGATATGACAATGGCTCTGGCTGGTGTAATTAGTTCTAGAGTGTCATTCGTGTGAACATGGTGGTCGTGAACATCATTTACAGGTATGTCATCATCACCATCATGATCATCGTACGGTTGTTCTCACTTATCATTATTATTACTTTTAATAATGGCAGTAGCCGTAGGCGTAGCCGTAGCGGTAGCAGCAGCAAGCAGCAGCAGCAGCAGCAGTAGCAGCAGCAGGAGCAGTAGTAGCAGCAGTAGCAGTAGCAGTAGCAGTAGCAATAGCAGGAGCAGGAGCAGTAGCAGTAGCAGTCGCAGTAGCGGTCGAAGGTGGTGGGTATGTGCAAACGAGTGGTAGGTGGTAGGTAGTTGGTAGTAGTTTTCGCTAGTGATTAGGAAGTAGTAAGTAATAAGTAGTAAGTGGTGAGTAGTGACTAACAAGTAGCAGTACTAGTACCAGTAGCAGCACAAGTACCAGGAGTAGTAGTAGTAGTAGTAGTAGTAGTAGTAGCAGTAGTAGTAGTAGTAGAAGTAGTAGTAGCGGTAGTAGTAGTAGTAGTAGAAGTAGAAGTAGTAGTAGCGTTGTAGTAGTAGTAGTAGCAGGAGTAGTAGTAGTAGTAGTAGTAGTAGTAGTAGTAGTACACTAGTACTAGTAGCAGTAGTAATAATTCGTAGTAGTAGTAGTAGTAGCAGCAGTAGTAGTAGTAGTAGTAGCAGGAGTAGTAGTAGTAGCAGGAGTAGTAGTAGTAGTAGTAGGTAACAGGCCCTCCTGTGATCCAGGTTCCCGTTTGTGTATATATGCATACACTGATGTTTCAGATATCCTGTACATTCCAAACATTTCAGATTTTCCAAAAATTCCAGGCCATCTCGACACATCATGCATTCCGTATATTATGAATATTATTACCGTTGGTAGCTGTTTCAATTCTTCCGCATATACCATACATTCTAAAAATTTCAATCATCCCAGACATTCCAGACATTTCAGACATTTCAGACATTTCAAACATTTCAGACATTCCAGACATTCCAGACATTCCAGACCATTCAGACATTCCAAACATTCCAGCCAAATCGAATATTCTAGGCATAGTAGTAGTGATGGTAGTGGTAGGAGTAGTAGTAGTAGTAGTAGCAGTAGTAGTAGTCGTCGTCGGCGTCGTCATCGTCGTCGTCTTCGTAGGCGTCGTCGCAGTCGTCTGATTGCTGTCACTACTGTACTGCCATAGTTGTTATCGTGAACCATTATTACTAGTGTTCGGAATATTGTTGGCAGTATTGCTATTAGCATTAGGGCTATTAAGTATTCATTTTTGATACTTTCCACTGTTACCATCTACATTCGTTTTGTTAACTGTTGTTATTTCATGGCATGGTGATGGTGCTTTTCCGCTGTTCAGGGGCGAGGCTTTCAGATTGAGGGCTTGTAGTTTGGGACTTCGGAACTCTCGGTCTCCGGGTGGCTCAGGCTACTAGGATTCGGGGATGGGACTTACGGGGCGGCTTCTGGGCGAGACAGCCAAGAGTTCCAGAAGGATCAGCATCGTAGATAAGTGGACCCACAGGTCACAATTAGGGCAAGACTTCGAATCGTTATATATGGGGACGCACATGCTGCCCACAAGTTAACCCCAAGCACCGAACCCACACCATAACTTCTCAAGAAAAGACCCCTAAGCTTAAACCCGAAATGCGAGAGCCTGCCTAGACCCCCCAACTACCCTCTAATATACCCCAAATACCCACTATTCGGGACCATAAGGGCTCTATTAAAGGGCCCTTGGGGGGTCCTGGTAAACCCTAGACCCTGAACCTTAGTACTTAGGCCTGATGATCCTTTGACTCTAAGCGGTAAGCCACAAACTGTGACTGAATTCTCCCAGCGCAGAAAAATCTCTGCCGGAAGGCCCTATGGGTGAGAAGTACACCAACCCTCCTGCGAGTAGCAAGACTAACTCTGGAACCCCTGTACTTACCACCACGTATATATCTTAGGATCCAAGCTTTCTCGCTGTGTGTGCCTGGTGTGCTCTTCCGAAAGACAACGTAAACCTGAACTTCGATCCCCTAACCCTAATCACAAACCACCCAATAGGAAGCTGCACCTCTTATCATGGAAGTTTAATACGGTTGATGGACAAAATCCTGTATGACCTTAAGGACTCTAAACTATGGGAATTATGGTATATACCTTATAATGGGTAATGCAGGATTTTGTCCATCAACAGTAGTACTAGAACCCCCATGCAGACGTACCAAAACGTCAAGCCCTAAGGCGCCCGCCACTCGATACTTGTGCATTGGCGCTTCTGGGCGCTTCTGCCTCAACATGGAGACTTCGGATCCCCCCTTTTTGCTTATAGGGCCTCTCCCTAAACCCTACACCCTAAAACACCCAAAGCCTCAAGCATACCTACTGAAGCACCTATACCTTCATAAGAAGGAGCCCTTTAGGACGTCTGGGGGGCCAAGGTTTGGGCATGGCATCTTCTTGGATTTGGGTTTAGAGGCTGTTCTCTGAAGGTTCACCCCAGAGATCCCAATACCCCTAAATTAAGGAATATACCTTAAATCATAATATTAAGACCTCTATAATTTAAGGTATTTCCTTAATTAAGGGGTATTGGGTTCTCTGGGACGATCTATCACCTCTGGCCAAACCTCAAGCAGACGTAGAGTTTATCCGTGCACCGAACAAGAACTCGGATTTCTCATTTATATCTGAGAAAACCCTCGAAACTACACTCACCTGAAACCTAAGCAGCCGTCATTCCGGCCCCCAACACCGCATGGAAAAGAAGTATGATAGGAGCACCGACAGCTCTTGGCACTGAGAGTCAAGTTCTTACTAAGCTTGTGAGGACTGTTCTTGAAGCTAGCTGGGACATACCTTCCCGGTTCCAAGCATTCATAGTCTGCAGACCCCCAAGTAGGTGCATTTCGTATAGCTTGAGTCTGCGGGAGTGTGGCCCCTGGGTTGGGATGTACCTGGTTGACCCAAGACCTAATAAGCAGGCGACGTTACTTCTTAAACCCTGAACACCGTATCCTGCTGGTGACTTTGTCCAGGAAACAATTGTGAACATTTTCTTCTTGTCAGTTCTCAGCCATGCAGGTGCTGTCGAGCAGGGAATCTGAAGGGTAGGTTTGGAGGTGTTGCTTTGCGGGGACGGCTCCTATGCCAGGCGCCATGACGGGACAATATATCCTGTATCAGGCCTAGGGAAATGGGGCAGGGTTCTGTGGTGTGCTTTGCACCATGTTGGCTGCGACGGCTGGGCATGGAAAGTTAGTAGACTTGTGCGCGCCAGGCGCTCTGGACCTAAGCTCCAAAAGGTTTGTGGCCTGAATAATTAGAATAGGGCTTTGGGGCCCATTATGCTATACTTATAATAAGGAACCCCCCAAAATAGTATTGGTAATTATTTCGGCCCCTATATTATGTCCTCAACACTGCAGAGCAACACCATCCCTAAATAAATCCAGACCCTTCATAGAAAAAAAACGTGATTGTCAGGCAGCCTGTGCAGCTGCCGAAGACATGGCCGGCAAAGCTCCGCCCATTATCCTGGCCACAGACATGTCCAGTGCTCTTTGGGTTTAACATTTTCAGGGGTTTAGGGTGCTTAGGGCTTAGGGGTATACAGTTTGGGACCTAGAGTCCAACTCATACGTGCATTCAAGATCTTCATGTATTTATTTACATATGTATCTCATTATAGTCATCGCATGCCTCACAGACATTACACACACGACAAGCCATGATACACATCGCAGCATTCCAGAAATTACAGGTATGGCACGAAGTACATACACTGCGCTGAATACATACACCACATATTCCACGTACATTGAAGACAGTGCATGCAGACGTTACATACATTACAAAACACCTTGCCGTACGTCAGACCATACATGCCATACCTACATTGACCTTACATGTACACATACATTCACACAGACATACATCCGTTCAGCAGCACATTCTTACATAAACACATATACATACATACATGCATGCATGCGTGCATGCAAGCACACACACACACATACATACCTACCAACATACCCACATACCTGCAGTTACACACGGTTACATACATACAGATCCATCAAACCATCCATCAATCCATCCATCGATCCATGCATGCATGACTACGTGCATACACACGTACACACAAACATTCATACATAGATACATACATACATACATGCATACATACATACATGCATCCGTACATCCGTGCATACATACATACATACATCCATGCATACATACATACGTACCTACCTACCTACCTACCTACCTACCTACATACATACATACACACATATGTGCATGCATGCATACATACATACATTCATACATATATACATACATACATACATACATACATACATACATACATTACCTAGTTCGGGACAGTTACAATTACTTGCATACCGACGTGCGTACGTACATACGTACATCCATGCCTAGATTTCAACAAACTGCAGACGCACACCCAGTCCGAGACGTACTCGAATCCAAAATCACCACCATCTTTAGAAACACTTTCAGAAAAAATCTTTGATTGTTTTCAGCTCCAGGAAATGTCGAACATTGAACCCCCAACTCGGAACCACTCAAGGGTTTAGGGTGCGGAGCTTGAGGGCCTGAACACCCCAAACCCTCAACTCTGAACCATAAACCCAAAAACCCCAAGCCCTATATGGGAGTTTCCGAAAATAGGGGACCCTCATATAGTACTCTACATAGTAGGATCCTTATTATAGAGACCCCAAAATAAGGTACCCCCCCCCCCCCCCCAATTTTCGGAAACTCCCACATCAGAAAAAAAAACCTGCGAGCCTGAACGGGAACGGCACTTGCTCAGAAACTCCAGACCTGCTTCGGTGACGGCTTCGCCGGATTTAGCTTTGGGGCTTTAGGCTCTAAACCCTGAACCCTAAACCTCATATAAAACCCGAAACTCAATAAAACCCCTAAACCCTAAACCTTAGAACCCTAAACCCCCAACTTAAACCCTACCAATGCGTGTAGGTTACAGGCTTTCTGAGGCTTTAGGGCCATTCTAGGGTTTGCAATTTTAGGGTTCCAGGGTTGAGGACTATGCATAGGGTTGAGGGCTGCAGGTTTAGTGAGATTTGGGCCAAACGCTTCAAATTCATGAGATTCCACGGAGATTCAAGGGGTAGGAATGAGGGTTTAGGTTTCAGAGTTGATTTGCCGGGCCACCAGGTTTTAGGAGCAGGATTGCTGGGTTCCCGGTCCCGGGGATTGAAAGATATGAAGAGAGCGAACTGGAAGCTTGCTACCGACACCATCACCACAATAATAATAATCATCCTGTGTTTCTTTTTCAGACACATCATCATTGCCATCATAACATCATCACTACCATCGTCGTTGTGATCTCCATCCCCGCCATCAGCAGCACAATTCCATCACTTCTATCACTGTCATCGGAATGGCGAGCCACTATCGTTCTCTATCATGTCATGGAGAAGCGACTAATTGACACGTCTACACACATATACACCTAGCGCCAGTGAATCAACAACAACTGCAACGGAGTAAGCAAGCATCAAGGTGCTGAGTGTCACTGCAGCTGTAATCACTCTCATCACTGTAATCACCACAAGCATGACACTTCAACAACATCTTGAAGTAAACTTCACCGCGATGGTCGGCAGCACCATCTCTTTCAACATCATCATCCTGGCTGCCGTTTCATCACGAACACCAGCGTGCATGCATCAGAATGGCAACATCATCGCTGTGGCGACTTGCAAAACAACGTCGGAATAATAGCAAGAACGCTACACCCACCCCGCCCCCCCCCNCCCCCCCCCCCCGCGCCCCACTTGCAATCCCTAGTATAGCATGCCCAAACACCATTTCAAGGCCCGCTCATGCCTCTTACACCAATTCTTCGCCGAAAAATAGCAAACCCTAAACCCCTAAACCTATATAGATCCCTCATAGATCCCTTGAGGGAGCTCCGGGGAAGCGGCACTGTCTCAGAGACAGGAGTGTACAAGGCAGATGCCTGAGAAGCGGAACGCTGCCGGCTTGAGTAAACGAAGGTTTGACCCAAACCCTAAGCCGGCCACGGTTTAGGGTTTAGGGTTTATAAACCTTAAACCCGAGTTTCGAGGATCGCGCCCTGGGACTTTTAACGGAGGTTGTTCCCTTAAAGGGTACCCTAGACGTTTCGGGGTTTAGGGTTGGAGCGCTGAGGGTCTCGGGGCTTAGGAGTTTAGGGAAATCAGGGTTTAGGGGTCAAGGGGTTTAGGGTTTAGGGCTTCGGGTTTAGGGCTGAGGGGTCTAGGGAAGTTCGGGATAGAGGAAGTTAGTTAGGGTTCAGGGGTTAAGAGGTCGGGGGAAGTTCAGAGTTCGGGAATGGAGTCGCATATCAAGTGTGTGCCTCAAAGTTTAGAGTTCAGGGTTGTGGCTCAAAGCTTGTTGTTGAAACCTCTGCGGATGCTCCCAAGCTCCAAACCTCCAAACTTGGGGTCTAGCGCGGTATCACAATGCGGCGGCCTATTCAAACCAGTGGTTGGGCGTGACCTGCCCAGAGACTCCCAAACCCCTGGATTAAGGAATCTAGCTTAGATTATACGCGGGGCCCATATCAGATTTAAAGCATATTGGAGTTTCCAGGTTGCTGCTGAGAGCTCGAATGCGAGAGACCCCAAATTTCAGAATCCTAGGCTTTGCTGTGCGGTGAGACTGCGGGGGTTTCACGACTCAAATGCTAAACTTTCAACCCAACCCGGGTTTAGTGCTGCATGTGTGTATGCTTCCCAATGGTTACCAATACCCTGAACCCTATGCCGTCATCACTGAACCTAATTACACCTGGCCCCAAGCTCATCAGGCCCTGAAGTTTTTTTTCCCTTTCTGTCAAAACCCTGATCCCTGAATCGAAATCGTAACGCTCAGCCCATGACTCCAAGTACCTGGGCCGCACGGATCCCTACAAACGAAATCATTCTCAAAAAAATCACTATATTCCCTTCTGAAAGTATTGATGAAACTGCATACAGCTTCAAGCTTTTCTGCCTGTAGCCAGAGACCCAACACCACAGACCCTAGATTGCAGGAGGGACCGTCATCTTCTGACACTCTGTGTGAGGGATCGTTTTGTGCGGCTTGGGGATCAGCGGTATTCAGTATATATACATGGGAATTTCCTAAAATAGGGAACCCCAATATAGTAACCTAAATAGTAGGATCCTTATTATAAGGACCCCCAAAATAAGGTACCCCTAATTTTCGGAAACTCCCAAGTAAGTCTTCTGCATTCTTCTACCAAAGAAGCAGAAAGCGTTGAGATTGGAAAGCCTAAACCCTAAAGCCCTGAACCCTTTAAATCCACCCGGCCCCGCCTCAGCCAGCCTTGTTGAGGGTGGGCACGGTGTCGGTGGGGACGCCAAGACTGACATGTTAAACCCGCGGGGGGTTGTTGCTGTAAGGCTTCAGATTGCAGGCAATATCTATATATATATATATATATACATATGTGTATGTATGTATATATATATAGAGAGAGAGAGAGAGAGACTAATGACTAATGCATATACACATGCCTGTATATATATATATATACACACACACACTCATGCATGTATAAATCCCTCCATCCATCCCTCCATCCATCCATCCATCCATCCATCCATCCATCCATCCGTGCGTCCATCCGTCCATCCGTCCATCCATCCATCCATCCATCCATCCATCCAGCCATCCATCCAAAGATCTATCCCTGCCATGTGTGCATGCACACAGAGAGACACAACGTACACATATACATGTACATGTACATGTACATATAAATAGTACATGTACATAATACATATACATAAAACATATACACAGTACATATTCATAGTACATATACGTAAAACATATACATAGTAAAAACATCTACTTATGCATCTGCATCTACATATATATATATGTATATGTATACACGACCAACACACACACACACTCACGCCAACACATGCATATACACACAGAGAGACACGGCCACACACACACACACACACGCACACACACACACGTACGTGTACGTACACACACACACACATGTACACACATACACAGGGAACCATAGACATCACCATCGACACAAACAGGCGCGTACACATAGACATCTACATGTACATATACATGCTCATGTTTTCTCATATTCATGTTCGTGCACATATAGAGATAGGTATGCATATGTGGTACGTCAGCTTGTCGGTTCGCCTTGGCATGTTCGGGAACGACGTGTGCAAGTATAAATACATGCACACTCGTCACCCACACAACAAGCCCAACCGAATATACGGTGTCGAAACCTGTTTAGCAGTTCCCAAACGGTTGGCCCTTCAGTGGCTCAGTACATACCAACACCCACCGCAACATACAGACCAACAGAATCACAACATAACGGAGTGAGAAAAAGAGATGCACTCGAATGATTTGCGGAAACCAATAGTCGTGTCCTTGTTGGGGCGGAAGTACAGGTGAAACACGGGTCCATATGCACATTGCCATCGCTTCCTCTCCGTTACAACTTTGTTGGCGTTCAGACAACTGATGACTTAGACCAGCTTCTCTCGACCTATGTATGTATGGGCGCGCACAGACCAGGCAGAAGGTGACCAAAGCGTAGCCAGTCCATGTACAGGTGCATATATATATATATATATATGCATATATATATATATATGAACCAATATGTAGATATGTTTAAATATGCACTTATATCTATTATAAAATGTACATATGTATATATATATATATATAATAGACAGAGAGAGAGAGAAAACACAAAGAGAGCTGTACACTATAGATAAAAACGGAAGAAGTAAACCATGTGTCCTACTTGTACTTCAGCAGATTGGAAGGTCGACAGTCAAATCTCCAAGGAAAAGAGAAGCTGCCGACCGCTCTTCAGCATGCTAAGACAATAAGGCTGAAGCCACGGAACCGAGATTACAAGTATGTTCTTCAGCATACTGACCCTTCAAACCTAGGCCGCTGTCCCGGGATTCTCTAGTCTTTTTTGTATTCAGGACCCCTAAGGAGATTCCGAGCACTGTACTACCCGAGGGCTGAAGAACCCAACCTCCGCAGCCTTGCCTTGCAAATTATCATAGACTCGGGGCACGAAAACCTCCCAAACTAAATTCTTGCAGCAAATCCCTGGAATCCTAAGGCTCAAAGATCTCACAGTCAAGGATTCTGCGCCCAAACGCCATGCTATGGAAGGCTCTTGGACTCTTCGGGTGCCTTTTGAGCACGGTTAGGGTTGGGTTAATGCCGAGACCTAAGAGTAACCTAGGAATAAAAAGGGTGCCCTTTTTGGTTTAAAGGGGGTTTTAAGGGAACCTAAACCCTAAAAAAGGCAATAAGGGCCTACTCTGGGTCCTAGATGCTCATCGTCTGATAGTGTGCACCTCGCTCTTGGCATCCCGATTGAGGGTAGGCTGCGACGGAGTCTGCGTGGCCTGAGGTCGTTTAGGGTTTAGGGTTCTTGTCGCTGCTTCGGGTTACATACCGCAGGTGTCTAGGGATGAGTCTAGGGTTAGAGGTTATAGACCCGTAGGAGTGTAGGGTTGAGTTTATGGTCAGGGTTTTGGGCTGAGGGGGGTTTAGATCTAAAGCTTGGTTCAAGACCAGGTTCTGGAATTAGAAGACATCCCTTCACATGCCTACTCCGTAGGGAACAGCTACAACGAGGATTCCTTGAGAGGAAGCCGTTCTAGGAAGTCAACTGCCAAGTGTATGAACACTGACAGGGCTCTGATCGTCGCGACTCTCAGTCTCTAGGAACATATTCGTACATATACCCTTACTCGACGGTGTAACCATGCTAGTCATCTTAGCTGCACTTTCAAGCCGTTCAGGACCCTGCACGCTAAACCCTAAACCCCTACATCCTAAACCCCTAAACCCGAAGCCGTCCATGCGGAATGACTCATCCTGGTCCTGGTGAAACGTTCTCCACCTTCTTTGGGGGCTTTGGGTTTAGGAGTTTAGTGGTTTAGGGGTCGAAATCAAAACGTTAAAGCCCCACAAGGACCCAGGAATCCCCGCCATCTCTATCTACCCGCTTTGCCTAAACCCACGCCGTCGTGTGTAAGCCTTGCTGATTAGGGCACTCGCAGGCCGGTTCGAAAAGTTGACAGACCCAGCCAACCCTCTAAACCCAAAACCCGGCAGAACCCTACACCGCCTTTACAAAACCGTTGTGGAGGTTCGGGGGTACGTCTGGCCTAACTAGAACTGTATACTTGTGAGCCCAAAGTAACACATGGTCAAAAGCAACACATGGAAAAGCTTGCTAATCAAAACCCAAATGAAGCCCGACGCCCCAGGGCAAACCCTAAACCCTATAGATGTTACCCAGAGGGTCCATATACACTACCATTATGGAATTAGGTCTCAAAAGAGCATCCCGATTATGGTTTTGGGGCCCTAATTCCAACATGGTAGTGCAAATGGACCCTCTGGGTTAGCAGCTCTATCTCTGAGTACGCCGCACGGCCCGATTTGGCGGAGCTGCGGTGCCATGCGTTTCGGCGAAGCGCCTACCCAGTCGGAGGGTTGTCCTGCAATGCAGGATCTGTAAACTCGTAAAACTCTCAAAGGGTTCGGGCGTCGGTCTCCGGATCGGGTACATTTATTTTGACATCAAGCGAATTCCACAACCTATTCAAGGAAATCATCAGATCACATGAAGGTTAGACATTGAGGCTCCGATTGTGTTGCACCTGCCCTGCAATAGCGAGTCATGAGGGCTAGCGTAGATGGTGGCTTGCATCAGGGTTTTGGAAGTCATACCCCCGCTTGTAACGAAAGAATCTGCGAACTCTTTGTGGATTTGACAGGCTCCTCTTCCAGGTAGGGACTTGCGGAAACCGGCTTGAGGCATTGCCTTTCCTTCAACCCAAACAAACCCTACCTGCTGCTCCAACATCCTCCAAAACTACCTGTCATTTTAGAGTTACGCGTGACCATAACCTACTACTTTGTAGCGTTTGGGGCTTCGGGTAAACCCTGACCCTACCTATAGTCTCCATTGTAGTTCCTTTTTTTGGTTAACCAAAATCTCTATTATAGGGTCCTAACCATAAAACTGGTTAACCAAAAAAGGAACTACAATGGAGACTCTAGGTAAGCTGTACACCCTGAAGCATCCGATTGTCAAAAGTCAACCCTTGTCAAAGTCAACCCTAAACCCTAAAGCACGGTCCTTCGGACTCACCAACAAACCAATAGTGCTGGCAATCATTGTCCGAAGCGGGTTGATAAAGTAATACAGGGGCCTTAACAAGCAGGATACGTTTCTCGAATAGTTCTGCAAGGTCTTATGAGGCTTTTTGAAGGGTCATTTGCGGGCCTTAAGAACAGGGTTCTGCGCATACTCTACCATATATTAACAAATTGCGAAACCTCTAAGAGATAGTATTGGAAACTATATAGTGTCTTTTTGACCCCTGTAGCATTAGGGCTTTATTAATTCCGGATCCCAATGGACCCTCGGCTGGAATTTGTGATTGAAGCAGACGTATTTACCAAACCCCATCACCCAAAATCCGATGCAGGAACGAGCCAGCTGTTCGCTGTCCTGGGCTGGCGTGCTGCAGCGACGAATCGAAAACTCCAGGCTCGAACTTGTCATGATCCGTACCGAGCTGCATCCTCTCAGCATTGTTCAGCAGGCTTAGTGCGCATGTCGTATGCCCAATCGAATCTAAGACTGCAACACTAAACCCTAAAGACCCCGAGTGCCAGTAGAAGGTAAAAGAAAGAATTAGTCTTGCAGATCTTTTTGATGAGGGTCTACAGTACTTACCTGTTCCTGCGCCTGTGTTCGTCGCATCCTCTAGGTGGCCAGGGAGTAGGTCTTAGGGCTTGAGCGAAAAGATCGCGCAGGACCTGACCTCTACAGATCGCGTGACATAACCAACACGAAATTCCAGGGGCCTGCGTACTCTATCTATAGTCTCCATTGTAGTTCCTTTTTTGGTTAACCAGTTTGATGGTTAGGATCCTATAATAGAGATTTTGGTTAACCAAAAAAAGGAACTACAATGGAGACTATAGGTATTAGTCTATCATGAACGTAGAACGGTGCGGTAATAGTCATGAGATGAGTGGGTAGATGATGGTATGTTCGTACTTATGACAACTGTAATTACAATGCTTCTTTCCAGGTGGGCAGGAACCCACGACTGTTCTTATTACTAATCTTGTTTCTATTACCATTATTCCTATTCTGAATAGTAATACTAAAAAAATAGTCTTCTCATTTTTATGAATCCAGCTTCCTTCTGGGAAGATCCAACTTCCCTTGCCAGGCCAGGCAAAGTCGTCTTCTTGACGAGACCGAGGTCTCCGTCTTGGGTAGCGCAAACAGGCAGAGCTTTCGGGTTTAGGGTTTAACCCCAAGCCCTATACGGCCCTAAACCCCGGTACAGACGTGATCAGCAGGTTCACGGCATCTCGGTGGTACTTGTCAGTGCCAGCGGATGCTTTGGGATCGCTGGCAACGTCACTGACGTGATCTCTGCTTCGGGTACGGTAAGCCTGTCGTTTCTCGATTCTTCTTGACAGGTAGGTCCGCGAGGCAGTACCTATAGTCTCTATTGCAGTCCATTTTTCAGGTTGGGGTCAGTTGGGGTTTCAGGTTTTTTTGGGCCGTCTGGGGATCCTATATATGAAATTGGTTAAATCGAAGATCGGACTACATTGGAGGCGCATCCTCGCTCTGGCAGAGCCGCCTTAGAAGCGACCGTGATGTTACACACTTCAGTAGTCGAGGTGCCAAGACTCTATGACGTTTTTCCCTCTTGACCCGAAACCCAAAACCCACTTGCCGCCTAAAGAAGTGAATCGCCGACACCCGAAAGAACACCACACTATTCGGATAGTGTCTCGGGGGTTTAGTCGACTTTTCAGGGAAACCAAGAACATAATGTGGAACACTATTTGGCTTCTCGTTTCCATATGATCGCTTCTAATCTTGGTGGCCAAGGGAGATTTAGTATTTTGCTTGGATCGGGTTGACTCTTGTACGACCCAAACATATACTAGCATCCCTTCATTAAGGAATATACTTGAATATACCTTAAATTATAAAAGGAACCCCTAATATGATTTAAAATACATGAGATAATCTATTCCTTACAATACATGAGATAATCTATTCCTTAAATCATATTCGGGATCCTCAGTACTTTATAAGGTAAATTCCTGAGTTAAAGGATGTCGGAAGGTCTGGGTTGTATGACAACCGATCAAGGGGAGGCTTATGGAGGGCCGGAAGAACGCAATATAAAGGGAAGCAACATCTCAACCCGCCACGCTTTCCTGCGGAAACAGCGATTTAGAAAAGGCTTCTGCCTGGAAATTTGTAGGGGTCTGTTTGTTGTTGGTGTTGTTGATGTTGTTGTTGCTGTTGTTGTTGTTGCTGCTGTTGTTGGTGGTGGTTCTGCTGGTGGTGGTTGTGGTGGTTGCTGCTGGTGGGTTTGTCGTTGTTGGCGAAAGCATTGTCGTTGTCCTTGTCGTTGTCGTTGATGCTGTTGTTGTTGCTGCTGGTGTTTTTGTTGTGGTTGTTCTTGGCGTTGTTGCTGTTGTTGTTGTTGCTGCTGCTGCTGCCCGCAAAGCCGTGTGGGTCTAGCTAGGTCGACAAAACATTCCCCTAGAACTTGAATAACACCATGCCAAAAAGATCTACACCAGGACGGATGTTGGATTGCTTCCCCGTGTCCTTTTATGGACACCACAGTGGCGCCAACTCTTGCGCTGGACTCCATTGACCGTCGAAACTGAAACTTGCTACAACTCTAAACCCTAACGTCCCCACTGAACCCCGCAGCAGTCTGCGGTACTTGAACCCTACAAAACCAAATTTTAGGCTCTCTTCTTATGATTTCATCATATACACCTGAAAAAGATGGTTTCACGGTGATAACCCTAATGTGGTCTCCTGATTAGTAACCACCCCCCCCNATCATCTTTAGTTGTTTGGGGGGGCCGTGGTCGAAGTTGTTTGGGGGCCGGGGCTCTCAGTAGTAGTACAGTTAGTAGTACAGTAGTACAGTAGTACAGTAGTAGTACAGTAGTACAGTAGTACAGTAGTAGTACAGTAGTAGTACAGTAGTAGTACAGTAGTAGTACAGTAGTAGTACAGTAGTAGTACAGTAGTAGTACAGTAGTAGTACAGTAGTAGTACAGTAGCAGTACAGTAGTAGTACAGTAGTAGTACAGTAGTCGTACAGTAGTAGTACAGCAGTAGTACAGCAGTAAGTAGTAGTACAGTAGTACAGTAGTACAGTAGTACAGTAGTACAGTAGTACAGTAGTACAGTAGTACAGTAGTACAATAGTACAGTAGTACAGTAGTACAGTAGTACAGTAGTAGTAGTAGTAGTAGCAGTACAATAGTACAGTAGTACGAGTACCTCTTCCCCTATCTCATGAAGAAAGAGGCTCTCAAGCGAAGCAAGGTCCCTCTCGCGACAGGACAGGAGGCTCCCTAGACGACTAAACCCTAAACCTCAAGTCTGGCTGGCTGGCTATCTCTCTTTTCTGTGTCTCCTCTATCTTGCCTGTTTCTGTCTCTCCTCTTCCAGGGCGTCACTGTGTAGTAGGAGTGCTTATTTACCTAAACCTTAAAAATTACCACCGGGACGGGTTTCAGGACTATTGAGGGGGGGTTTATTATTACGTGCAGGCCGAGTTTAGCTCTATTGAGGGGACCTTATTATTATTGAGTTCCGGCCGGGTTTAGCTCTATTGAGGGGACCTTTACTAATCACGAGCTCACATTAAAGCCTTAACCCCAAAACCCTAAACCCTGAAACCCCAAAATGCCGGGGGTGCCCCTCCTCGAGGATGGGAGGCTTCTTCCTCCTTCTTGTGGGGTCCTCCAGCCTCAGAGAACGTCGGTCAATGCTTTATGGCTTTCTGAAGGCTCCTTTTCTCAGTGCTTTTACGAGTGGGAAGTTCCTACATGAGGATGAGCTGCAATGGTTTCGGGCTATCGGTTCAGTGCTAACAGTAAGGACGAAAAGACCCTGTCCTACTCTTCTCGGGGTCAAACCAGCAAATATCCGTAGTCCCTGTATGATCACAGCGTACTATGAAAACGATCCCAAAATGGCACATAAGCAAAACATAGGATAGGGATATCCCGCAAAAACTTTTATCATGAAGCCTAATACGGTAGGGATACCCCCGTCAAATGCCTATGCTTACGGTATGGAAGTTGTGCTTATGGTGCGGCTCGAGTCGACTTATAGAGGGTTGTGGGCGACGATTCTTGTTGGGTTTTCAATGTTTGCCTTAGCCCCGAAGAACCTACCTTTTTACTGACTTCAGGGTCAAGGTAGGCTTTGGGGGTTACCTATAGCCTCCATTGTAGTTCCTTTTTTTGGTGAACCAAAATCTTTATTATATAGAATCCTAACCATAAAACTGGTTAACCAAAAAAAGGAACTACAATGGAGACTATAGGTAAGTTTAGGGTTTAGGTTTACGGGACTGTCGGGTTGCAGGGCTTCGGCCTACCTTAAAATGCAACGCCACCAAGAGACCTCGAAGGTCGGCCCTTCACTGTTTAGGCTTTGTGGTTTCGGGTTTAGGGTTTAGGGGTTTAGGGGTTCGGGGTTTAGGGGTTTAGGGGTTTAGGGTTTAGGGCTTTGTGGTTTAGGGTTTAGGGTTCAGCTTGTATTTTCCCTGATCTGTCTGACGGGTTTCATGCTCAACTCGCTCAGCCAATCTGGCTCAAGGTTTAAGGGCTTCGGCTTTTGGCCTTTAGGGTCTTGATCTTTGGGGTTTGCTTTGTTGAAGGGGTTAGGGTTTAAATGCTTTTATCTGCTTAACCTCTGTGTCACTGCAGCATCAACCCTAAACCCCTCCATCAGGGGCTCGGTTGACACGTGGCTTAGGATTCCAGAGCGTGTGGGGTTGCCGTCGTTGGGAGTCGTCATGACGATCGCAACTCGTCGTGGCAAGTATTGAGCATGTGGCACATGCTGTCGTACTTTTCGTCGCATTCACTCCAGTGAGGGGTGGTGAAAACTCGGATGTAGATTTGCTGTTATGTGACTAGCATTGGAAGCTGTACATGTAGCTGCATTATGTATATAACTATACATATATATATATATATACATATATATAATATGTATTGGAAGAAAACATGTCATGCAACACGCAGTGTCCGTATAGGAGTTTCAGAAACATAAACACAACACAGAGTCCAAGTCATAGTGTCCTTGCTGCACTCAAGGCAGAGCATCCCGCGCAAAACATGGGTTTCTGTGATGTACGGGTTCCTTGCTTTTCCTTTTGGGAGGGGATCTCTGTCGCAGGGCTTAGCAGGGTTCCTAGTTCTGCGCGGTCTATAGCGGGACCCCAGATGCCTTCTCTGAAATCCTTAAATCCCAGAGGCGCCCTCCAACGGTTTAGGGTTTACCTGGACCCTGAATAACCAACCTTGTTAGGCCTTAAAAACGTAGGTTCTTTGGGGTTAAGGCAGGGCTGACGCTTTCGGTCCCCAACTTGGAATGACACTTGGAACCTACAGCCCTACTGTTTTTGATGAACTTCACCCGCGCGGCTTTCTAAAAGCCCCGAATGTTGTCCTGGTTCAGTCGGGAAGCTTTTTCTTTCGAGACGATGCTGCTCCAACACCCAAGTTGCAGAAACGGTCTTGCCTGATCCAGGCTGGCAGTGTGGAGATATAGGATGCAGACGCCTTAATCATAACCCACTACCATAAAAGCCATGGGCGGCAGTCTACATTTACAGTGACTTACAGATTAAGAAACGACCCGAAGCCCAATCTGCTTAGCCTTAACCATGCGCCGACACACCAAACCCCGAATCGTACACCCGCGAGGGAGGGGACTGAAACGCCCGCGACCCAACAGTTGACCTGGCAGAACGTATCCCATGTCGGGGGGTATTTGGGGTCGGGTCGGTTGGGCTACAGGATGTTTGGGGATGGCGGGCAATACGCCGCACGGCTTCAAGCGTTCCCTAAACACCTAAAGTCTACCTCTCAGAGCCCTTGAATGCCCAAATCCCAAACGCTTCAACCCTATTTCAACGTTTAACTAGGTTCCTGAGTAGACCCTTTATAATAAGGGTACCCTTTTTCTTGCTATTCGGTTTCAATAAGGAGGCCGCAAAATAAAAAGGGCAAAAGGGTACTACTCAGGAACCCTAAACCCTAAAAACCCAAAACCCTAAACCCAGACCCGACTGTCAAACCATCTCAACATATGCCTGGCACCCTATGAGCAATGAATTTGCCAGCCAATATATACCGTTTCTTATGCATCCATTAAACCGCCAAAACCCAAATATGCTAAACCCCTAAACCCTAAAACCTCAAGCCCTGAACCCCATACACCCCAAACCGTTGTTAGGTACTTGGACGCTTGGCATAACGTAGCAGGCCCTGGCTACCTCTGAGTGGCACATTTCGCTGCCGAAGAATCTAGCATAGTAGAATAACATATTTCAGTGGAGCTTAGCACCATAAATAATCAATCATAATGAATCATAATCATGAGGGAAAAAACTCTGAATCCGACGCTTACGCCCTTCCTGGACTGTGAGCATATGACCCATGCGGACATATATAACGGAACATCTTACACCGACCACTATATCATATCAGATATCAGTATGAACCATACCCCAAGCCCGGAACCCTAAACACTCAAACAAAATCCTAAGACCTGAACCGTAAAACTCCTAGAACCCAGAAACCCTAAAACCCAACAAACCCTAAAACACTAAACTTCTAAACACCTAAACCCAAATACACTAAACCCGAAAACTCCCAAACCCTAGACCCGAAGCCCGGAAACCTAAAACCCGAAGCCCCTTTAAAGGAACCCCTAAAGCCCCCTTTAAAGAGCCCTAAACTGCCTTGGTGAAGACAGAGAGGAGCATCCTCGTCCTCTAGGCAGCTTTACTTGGGATCTATAAGGTGGTTTCCGAAAAAGCGGGGACCCTAATATAGTACCCTAAACAAAGGAGCCTTATTATAAGGACCCCAAAAGAAGGTACCCCTAATGCTCGGAAACTTCCATAAGGGTGCGGGTTTGCTCAAGGGCTTTTGGGTTTAGGGATTAGTAGCTATAGGGGTTCAGGGTTTAGGGGAATAGGAGTTTAGGAGTTTAGGTTTTATAGGGTTTAGGGGTTTATAAAAGATTCAGGGGTTTGGGGTCTAGGGCTACTCTAAGGATGCTTGTACCGGGTTCTCTACAAGGGTTTCTTTCTAAATTCCTTTTTAAGGCTTCTGTTTGTGGCTGTCGTTTGGGGTTCTGGTTTGCTTCAGGGGTTAGTAGGACTTCGAGAGTTTTGGAGTTACGGGTTTGCAGGTTTGGTTTACGGCTACTCTATTTAGAGTGTGGAACGCCCTACGTACCCCTCTATTTCAAACATGATTGCCGCCATAAAACATGCGAAAATACCGTAAATTTGGTGGGGCTCAGTGCGTTCCCTTCTGTTTTTTTTGGAAGGGCCTCTTTTCCGTCCAGCTGCTGTCGGCTAGGGCTTATAGGGTTTGTTGGGGCTTGGTAACCAAAACCTTAAACCCTAAACCCCTAAACACTAGACCCTAAACTCCAAACCCTAAACTCCAAACCCTAAACCCCTTATCCCTAAACCCCAAACCCTAAACCCCTAAACCCTAAACCCCTCAACACTAAACTAGGTTTAGGAGTTTTGGGACTCGCAGGTTCACGGCTTAGAGTTTAGGGTTTAGGGTTTTGGGTTAAGGGTTTAGGGCTTAGGGTTTAGGGTGCAGGGTTCTTTTTTTTAAAGTGCATCGGACGTGCACTCAGCAAAAGGGCAACTTTACTCACTTCACCTTCACTTATGAGTCATGGCCCCGACTACGTTCACCCATGCGTCGCTCCGACGGAGATCGCCATGCTTCGCCCCTTCCATCGTCACGCCGAGGAGGTTCAGGTCGAACACGTTCTTCAGGTGGTACACGACGACGGTGCCGAGGTTCACGATGGTGTCCGCGAGGTCGACGAAGATGTAGGTCACGATGGCGTCGAGGTCGATGGTCACGCCGACGAGTGGTAGTCCCTGAAGCCGTGTTCTCGTTGAAGGGGTCCTCTGGCAAGTGAGCTTGTAGGCCATTGATGTCCACTGCCACACTGTCATTGATTTGCACCATGTACAGCGCAGTGGGTGAAGTTTCCCTAGTTGGAGCGACCTGTCCATAACCTGCGACGTGCTGTCGCCATAGTCTTCGTCTCATGGCTCCCCAGACAGAGCTGGGAATGTGTGGCGGGTGTAGGGTTCAGGGTTTAGGGTTCCCGGCTTCTGAAAGTTACACGGACTGGATCTTGTTAAGGAGCTTGCGAGCTTAAAGGGTTCAGGGTTTAGGGTCTCTTGTATTGCTGGTGCTCCCTGCATCTTCTGCTTTAAGATTCAGGGTTGTTAGGGCTTAAGGGGAGAGCCCTGAATGTCAAAATTAAACAGCCGTACTCCTCAAAATACTGACCGACATCACTACTATCCTCAATCTGAATACTGAATCATGTGGTACTGTAGAACCTTAACATGAGGGTTCAAGGGTTTACGGATTTGGGGTTTTGGGTTAAGCGCATGCCATTGGGGCTTACCATTCTAGTTTGTGGATGAGATCAGAGCTTTCGGAACAAGATTTGCGGTTGCAGGTTTCGTAGGGCTACAAGGTGGCATATAGAGAGGAATGAATGCAACCTGAATGCACAGCTTAGGCGCAGTATCCCGTGTCTGCCGTTATGTCGCACACTTCAGTATGTTCTTTCTGCGTATCAACCGTTTGGATCCCATTGTCGGTCAGGTTGCCATACCACACCACTACGACCCTCCCCTCTACAGTGATGATTCCTGACCTTGCAGGGTTTATCTGGATAGTAGCTTTGCAGAAGCTTGTCTGAATAGGTAGCTTTATAGGGGTTTGCAAGTGGCACCTAGTTATGGCAGGGGGTACCTGCCGGGGTCCCCTTTCCACCCGCCCTGGGTCTTTGACGGTGTTGGCTGCAAAGGTGCCGCGACCCTCCTCAAAACCCTAAACCCTAAACCCAAGCCCTTCCCCCTGCCTGCAACTTTGCCCGGTTGCCTGGATCTTCGGGTGTTGTCCGGAGGCGGATCTTCGGGTGTTGTCCGGAGGCGAAAACAAAGCCCGGCAGGCAGATTAAGAACCCTGCCCGCTAGGTTATCCTATAAACAAAATCAAGCAAATCCTCCTAAACCCTAACCTATAAACAAACGGATACAAAGCTCAAAGGAGACAGTGCCACGAAGCATTTCAGCTCTAAACCCAAACCCTAAATCCTAAACCCCAAAATCCCAAAACCCTAAACCCCCAAGAGCCTAAACCCAAAATCCCAAAATCCCCAAAACCCAGAAAACCAAACCCTTTTGCTGGCACCCGGTCCGTCATCCCGGCGAGCCCCCTCTTCTGGCAAATAGCCTCTAAGTTGCCACCTCAGCTGACAAACGCCCGACAAGGGTGTTTTTGGGGGGTCTACAGTTTAGGGTGTAGGAGTGTAGGACCGAAAAGGGGGCTCAATAAGTATAGGATAGGAGGTTTAGGGAAGTTTAGGGTTTAGAGTTGAGGTAAGGGTTCATAGGTTATCTTGACCTCCGTTACACCCCAAAGCCCTATTCGCCTCTAACGAAACATTTACCACAATCCCATCCCCAAGCCCCTCTTGTTATTCTTCACCCTAAACCCCAAACCCTGAAAATCCTAAACCTTGGACCTTATACATCCGAAAACCTATAAACCCGAAACCCTAAGCCCTTTTCGAATTTTCAATTCAGCCCCAAACATGTAGTTAAGGAATGCACCTTACCTATATAACCAAGCTTTTAATTTATCAATATGATTTCCTGGTTAACATTCTTAAAATAGTAGGTTATTCGGGGCTAAGGAATTGAAGTTCACGGAGTTGGGAGGGGTTTAGGGCTTAGGGCTTGGGGCTTAAGGTGTTTACGGGTCAGGGTTCAATAATCCGATTCGAGGTACATTCCTTCATTCAGGGGCCCGGGGGTTCGCTCCGATAGGGCTCTTGTGCTTCAGGTGCGGGGCTTAGATGTAGCCTTCGGATTCTGAGCTCATGAATCCTAAACCTCAGATCCTAAGACCCCTAACAGCCCCAACATCCATAAGGCACACCTCAAAACACCATTAACAACCTAGTGAAAGGATCGGGCGACTTTGTAAGTAGGGTCATGCAGTCGGGTATAAAAACAAACATAGTTTTGGGTTACCTTACTTGAGTAACTTTAGGTGCTAAGCCCCCTCATCCTCTGAAGACAACCCCGACAAACTGCCAGCGAAGGGACCGCGCCCCTGGATCATGGACTGACCAACTGACCGCACACCCCACCTGGGTCGGAAAAAGCGGATTCTCTTGCTCTGAAGGTTCAAGTCTTGAACCTTTTCTCATATATTCCTCCAAGCACTGCCCTACGGAACTATCTACCATCGAAAACCTAATTACCTAATTACGTAGTAGTTTGGACCCTTGCGGTGACAATACTTCCAAAGCTCCATCAAAGCGCTAGAACGGCGGCCAAGGTGTTGGTGCCTGCTCGGTATACTCTGACAGGAACAAGCAATAACACTCCTAGCCTCAAGCCCTGCACATCAAGGGCCCGATCCCTAATTCTTGTAGAGCCCTTGAAGAAAGGGGGTCCTAGTCAGTGCTCTGCGCCAACCCTGAACCCTAAACTGCTGTGTCCTTAAACACGCCTACTCAAGCTCTCCTCGTTTTAGGGTTTAGGGTACGGTTCAGGACCGGTACGGTTCAGGACCTACAGAACTCTTGTTGCGAAAATCGTTGCTGTTGTCACATTTTCGAAGTGACTTCAATGATAGGAGGCGCCCTTGGGGGTCTAGGCGAAGCGCTCTAACAGAAGTGAATATGTTGTAAGTGCACCTTTTTCTCCACTCTATGTTGACTGTTGACCAGCGTCGTCATGACTACACCTAGCAGTTCAGCACGGGTGCTGCTGTCATGGAAAATATGACGACAACAAGAATCAGAAGATTCCGATCAGTACTCAAACGCATCGAAGGAGCTGCAACAAATGCCTTTGATTTGGCGCCGATCGAAGACACTGAAGAAACTGGCGACATTGCCAGTGTTCTTCGAAGTTTACAAACCTTGGCCAGAAGCGCGAGGCTTGGCCTTTGACTTGAACATGCTCAGTGCTACTTTAGCCAGAGAGCTTGGTCACCATGTTCACTCTGGCGGTACTTCTTTAATGTCTGCCTGGTTTTTGAGAATGCTCTTGCAGCTTAGACCCACAACCCTAAACTAAATCCTGACTATGAAGACTGGAGAGTTCCGGTTGCTGCCTGCTGGCTTTGACTGGGGCAACACTTGCTTGGTGCTGGAAGACAGCTGCTATTGTCCCGGCTTCGGAACTTCGGAGCATGTCTACTTAAAGCAGCTACCCCAGCAGTATCGTGAACTATGTCAGCGGCGATGTCAGGGTTCTAGAAATAGGCTTTACCAGGAACTCCTGGCAGTTTACGAGTGTAGACAACCTTAGATCTTACCCAGACCTCCACTCTAGTTACCTTGAATTGCTTCTTACCCATTGCTTCTTACCAACAAAACGAATAAATACCCATTAAAGGAAACCATTGTATCCACTGAAGGGTGTTATCCGAAAGCCATGTCTGTAAGTTCTATAGCACCTGGGGAAGCCCTCTGACTCGAAACCGAAAGGTAACCCCAAAACCTAAGCGTCCACCGCAACCTGAACCCTGAGCCCAAACAAGCCCTAAACCCGAAGCCAAAGCCCTTTCCCCCGCCTAAACCCCAATTCAGCACGGAACGCCTGGTCTACAAGATACAAGTACCAAGCAGGACACAAGGGTTTGGGGCTTGTAGGGGTGTAGGGTTTAGGAGTTTAGGGTTTCAAGATCGCACCGCCGGGTCCGCGCTCAGCTGGATTTTGGACTCGAGGGGGATGGGAGCAAAGGCTCGGAATTGCAGTTCCACAGTTCACAGTATCGATATGGGAGTTTCCGAAAATTAAGGGTACCTTTTGGGGGGTCCTTATAATAGGGATCGTACTATTTAGGGTACTATATTAGGTTCCCCTATTTTCGGAAACTCCCATTTGGGTAATATAGGGGCCTTAATAATTACGTATACTATTTTGGGGGTTCCTTGTGGCCCCAAACCCTATTCTAATTATTAAGGCCCCTATATTAGTCTTCCAAATTAGGGCCGCTTTCGGGGTCCCATAAATTGTACGGCACCCTCATAAAAAGGACCCGAAAGGGGGACCCTGATTTAGAGAACCACCCACATGTCAAACAAGGGGGGAGTGGGATTCAGGGGTATGGGTTGAGTCATCAGCATCCAGGAATCCCTGACCGTGCGTTTCTGCCAAGTAGCGCTAGACCTATGTTGGCCGTGCCGCCCGTTGCCCATGGCACATACCTTCATGAGCCCCAGGCAAGACACGGTATGTTGACTGTTGACACTGTCGTTTACTCGGGTGTGGGTGTGGGTTGGGGGCCTACAGCCCCTACCTTAACCCCAGATAACCTACCTTTTCAAGGACTTATATCAAGAAATCATATTCGGGAACCCTAAAAGGGTAGGTGTTTTTGGGTCCAGGTATGGCCTAAACACTTAAACCCTTACTTAAACCCTAAACCCTGGACCTTAGGCCCTCTAAGCCCGTAAACCCAAAACCCCAACAGCCCACATCTCTGATCAGATAGGGTTTAGGGTTTAGGGGTTTAGGGGTTTAGGGTTTAGGTTTAGGGGTCTTGCAAGGTCCCATAGCTCGGGCACCGAAACGGTCAAACACCGTACCAGACGCGGCCCGACTGCCCCGGTTGATTTAACCAAACCCAGAGGGTCCAAGTACCCAAATAGTAGGGTTTCAGGGACCTAAAACCATTCAGAGTATGGATGTTGGCGCGTAAAACCCTACTATTTGGGTACTTGGATCCTCTGGGAAATAAACACACACACACAAGCATTGAAATAAACGCAAAATGCAGAACATACACATCACATACCAACTAAACCCTAAACCTCGAACCAACCCTAACAAACGGCCTTAATAATTAGAGTAGGGTTTTGGGCTTCTTGAAAGTATAAGTGTAATGAGAACCATAAGGAATACCTATAGTCTCCATTGTAGTTCCCTTTTTTTGGTTAACCAGTTTTATGTTTAGGATCCTATCATAGCGATTTGGGTTAACCAAAAAAAGGAACTACAATGGAGACTATAATAGTTAGGGTCCTTAACCCTAAAGTCCAGGGCCTAAGGACCTAAACAACCTGCATTTTACTTATAAATGGACTTCATAACAAGCAACCCGAAAACGGGTAGGTGCTTTGAGGTAACCACCCTAAACGCCCGTCCCTTCTTTGGGGCTCCTTATTATGATCTCTTTCTGTAGGTCCTTAAACTGGTGGGCTTTTCGATGGGGATAAGGTATTGCTTAAACCACATATGTAACTCCTTCTTTGCCCGATCACCTTGACAAGGAATCTTGGACCCTAGGTTCATCAATCATTGGAACCGGGTGTGGGCATACAGTTACAAGGGTGAGTACATATACACATGGACTCTGCGGTATTTCAGGCCGCTATAATCGGGGTATAAGGCTTCTACATCGTGAGAGATTGCTGTGAAGGGAGATCTGCCGCCGAGATGCACAAAGTCGTACACACGCCGTTCCATATGCGGCGGAAAGTAGTCCCTCAAGGCGAACTTACAGGGCTGGCCGGTTCAGACTTTAAGATCGAAATCATCGGGCGTAGCGATTGGAGTTTAAACTGTAATCACTTTAATCTTCGGACTTTATGTGTTTTAAGTTGGGAGACATTGTGAAACTCAGAAAGTATGTACGCACACAACTACCATCCGAAACCCAAGTAGCTAATGCTTCGGATCCTTAAGCACGGGTTTACCATATCCCCTCTTCGAAATTTCTAATTGAGAACTTCTACCCAAAAGCACTCAGACGTTAACCCAAGTACCAATGGTGTTGAAAGGTTCGAACCCCTCGGGTGGCGCTTATCATATACCCCGCAACATACTACGGCAACTTACTTAGAGTGTACGGTGCAGGTTCAGCAGCTACTACCGAACCCAGGCACCTCGGTATTAACTTAAAGTACTTTGGGCCCTGAGGGTAGGGTGTGTCATGTACCACAGCGTACTATCGCATAAAACTGAGCATAAACTGTAAGCCCTAAACCCCTAAACCCTAAGACTTAAACCCTAAACCATAACCCCCGAAGCCCCAAACCCTAAATCCTAAACCCCCGAAGCCCCAAACCCTAAACCCTAAACCCCCGAAGTCCCAAACCCTAAACCCTAAACCGCATTGAACACTTCGTGCCCTCAAGCTCGGCTCTAGGTCGTCTCTGGTTCAGCAGACTTCAATCTTTTGTTGCACTGTATGGTTGTAGAGGTTTAAGCAGCTTTAGGATGTTTTTTGAGTTTTAGCGCTGTAGGATTTTAGGACTATTGCGGAGTATTAGGGATTTGGGGTTTAGCGTTTAGGGTTTCGCAACATTTCGACCTCCAAATACCGCCAACTTCTTAAAACTACCTACACAGCTATGAGGATCAGGGGAGACCGCAAACTCTCAGAGGCATAGACCCCAGAAGCCCCACATCCTACCTAGAGTCTCCATTGTAGTTCCTTTTTTTGGTTAACCAGTTTTATGGTTAGGATCCTATAATAGAGATTTTGGTTAACCAAAAAAGGAACTACAATGGAGACTATAATAGGTAGGGTCCTTATCCCTAAACCCTAAACCCCTAAATCCTAAACCCTCAACCCTAAACCTTCGAAGATCGAGGAGTCTCGTCCCGGAAGCTCAAATTATAAAACCCGTTTGGAAGGATTTAGGGTTTTGGGCTCAAGGCGTTTGGGTTTTGGGTTTGGGGCTTAAGGGTTTAGGGTTTTGGGTTTATGGGTTTAGGGCTTAGGATTTATAAGGTCTCCGGAAATAAAACAAACGCAAGCAAAACCCTAATCCGTACAACCCCAAACCCGAAAGTCTGCACGCAACAAGACGGCAGCCGGGGAACAGCAGACGCAGCAGGTCGCTGGCTGTGACATACCGGTTAAGCCCACGGAGGATGGCTGTAGTGGATCCATGATCCTGTAGTTGCGGGTATAGGGTTTTGGGGGAGCCATGATCTTGTAGCGGTAGTTTTCCTGTAAGAGATAGCATTTTTCAGAAAATATGTGTATAGAACATATATATATATGTAATGTTATTATGTAAGTATACACATGCTTTCGTGCTTCGGGTTTGGCTTTCAGGTGTAGGGCGTTGAGAATTTGATGTCAGAGGCTTTTGAAGGGGTGCTCTTGAGGCTTCACGGTGGCGGGCTTCTCGGTACCCTAAACCCTAAACCGTGGCGAAGGAGCAGCAGAGCTCCAACACCCAGCAAGAATCAACTCTAACCTCCAAAGCCGAAAAAACATCACCTTCCCAAAGGGTCCTAGGTACCTTTATCGGGGATACTTCCCTAAGTCAGAATTGTAATTCCCATTATAGAAATATAGGTACTTTGGATCCTTTGGCCTACGCAGCAATGGCAATTTTGGGATCTGTGCAAAGATTTACGGTTTCTAGTCTAGGGTTCGCAACAACGGAACGAAAAGCTGCACGGGAATCAACCTCTTCCGCATCATTACTGCCCCCTTGTAACGTAGAAGCTGCACTCCTTATTAAGCCGTAACCCTAAACCCTAAACCCCTAAACCTAAGCTTCGACCTAAAACCTCAACCCTGAACTCCTAAACCTTGAACCTTCGGATCGCTGTACTGTTCTCTGACAAGCATCGAGTTTCTCCACTCGCACCTGCAAGACACAGCCGGGAAAGGATTTGCTTTGCGTTTGGGGAATTTAGGGCTGTAGTGCTGACGGCTTGGGCAGACAGAGAACTCGACTGCCTGCAAGGTGTAGGGGTTTTGGGGATGAAGGGTAACTACACTTATGTCAACGTTAACGTCAGGTAGCAACCTTAGAAGCTAACACTTGCCGGTGACAACTGGCCTCCAAGCTCATCAGCGCTGCTTCTGGACAATGCTGCGTCCCCATCCGGAGAAAGCTCTATGACTTGGAATCCTCGTTGTGTTATAACTAGTTATCTTGGTTAACATGAGTTAAGTATTTTTTATAACTAGTTAAGTGGAGTTAGCTAACTAGATATAACTAGTTATAAGTCTGTTTTTCGGGGTGGTTTTCGTGGCACATAGTCAGTGTAAACACACGGCATGGAAAAGCCTCAAGTATACGGACCAGTGTACAAATGGGCTGGCCATATAGGCTTTCACGTGGAACATCATGTGGAAAGTATAGCTGGCCATGTAGGCAGTGTCAGGATATCCTATAGTGGAAAATAGGCCAAAGAAAA